>ML826189.1:0-19140 GCA_009831015.1 Picea engelmannii
ATCTCTAAGTTGTATTAGCATGATGCTTTGCATCATATCTAAGTTTTACTAGCATGATGTGAGTCACCTACATCATCTCTAAGTTGTACTAGCATGATGCTCTGCATCATATCTAAGTTGTACTAGCATGATGCAACTTAGGCATAAGCATCGTCTCTAAGTTGTACTAGCATGATGCCAATGCATCATATCTAAGATGTACTAGAACAATGCGTATCAGGACATCTGTATCATATCTAATTTGTACTAGCATGATATTGAAGCATCACATCTAATTTGTAATAGCATGATGTTGAAGCATCATATCTAAGTTATACTAGCATGATACACATCAAAAATTTGTCAACTTGGACCATTCTCCACATGGAGAATGTCTGTCCATCAACACTCCCTCCCAATACAGAAAGTCATCTCCTCCCTTCCAATCAATGGAGAAATCTCCATGAGTTCCATCTTGTCTCTCAAGTATGAGAACTTTATCTTGGACATAGGCTTTGTCAAAATATCAGTTTCCTCATCGGTGGAGATGTATTGTAGAATCACTTCTCCCTTTTGGACTTTATCAGGGATAAAGTAGTACTTGATCTCAATGTTCTTCAACCTGTCATGGAACACAGGGTTATTTGAAATCTTCACACAAATTTGATTATCACAATATATTACAGTTGAATACAACACCCGATCAAATAGTCCAGAAACCAGCTTACAGAGCCATACTACTTTTGTACAAGCATCACAAGCTGCAATATATTTTGCTTCTACAATGTTGAGTGCAAAAGACTTATGTTTCCTGCTAGCCCATAATATCATAGCAGATCCCAAACTGAAACATATCCTAGAAGTACTATTTATGTCATCCGCACTCCCTACCCAATCTGAATCAGTAAATCCATGTAGTTGTACACCATTGTTTGAAACATATCTCAAACCATAGTTTAGCATCCCGTGAAGATATCTCAGAATATTATTTGCAGTTATCGAATGCTCATGTCTAGGTTCCACCTAGAACTAGCTCAACATGTTCACAACAAAGAAAATGTTTGGTCGAGTATCCACCAAATACATCAATGAGCCAATCAACTATCGGTACAGGGATGAGTGTACTGGATCATAATCAGAGCTTCTCAACTTCCTCATATCTGTTAGCATGGGAGTTGCAATGGATTTGCAATCCATCATCCCAAACATCTGAAGGATATTTACAACATACTTCCCTTGCCCTAGGAAGATTTCACCACGCTTCTGCCATACTTCTAGTCCCAAATAATAATGCATGAGACTAAGATCCTTCATATTGAATTCAGAGGCTAGTTCCTTCTTACACTGAATAATGAGAGGCTTTGCAACTGTCAGAAACAAATCATCAACATATAGTAGTAGGATCATAGGTGCATCATTCACAACCTTGTAATAAAGGTTTGGATCAACATAGCTCTTGGAAAATCCAAGTCTCGTCATGTAATTGTCAATTCATGCATACCAAGATCTTGGAGCTTGCTTGAGTCTATACAAGACCTTCTTTAATCTGCATACATGAGTATCTCTCGAGTGTACCTCAAAACCTTAAGGTTTCTCTATGTATACTTCTTCCTCAATTACTCCATTGAGAAAAACAGTCTTTACAGCCATCTGATGTAAATTCCAACCCATGGATGCTTCAAGAGATATGATGGCTTTGATAGAGGTATATCTAGAAACTGGAGCAAATGTCTCATCATAGTATTATCCCTCCTATTGGGAGAACCCTCTAGCCGTGAATCTCGTCTTGTATTTATCGATACTCCCATCTACTGCATGCTTTATATTATAAACCCACTTGAGGTTACTACTAACTTTCCTTCGGGTCTAGGCACAATTTCCCATACATCATTTTTCATGATGGATTGATATTCTTCCATCATAGCTTCCTTCTGTTCTTTCTTCTTGATTGCTTCCTCAAAGGTGGAAGGTTCTGTATTGACAAGACTTGTCATGAGTGCCACATAACTAGATAATATTTTGGGTATCTTGTTTTCCCTAAAGGTGCCACTGGGAGCTTTATGTCTTTCTGCTTCTTGTAAGGTGAATTCTATCCATGTTGGCACTAGTAGAATTTGGCAAATAAATGACTATGTGACTAAAACTTTTAGTCACGACAACAAAAAATGACTAAATTATACTGTTTTTTGCAACACATGTATAAATGACTAAATAAATGACTAATTTGATTGTCAGGTAAAAAATAATTACTCACACACATGAAAATGACTAAATAAATGACAAATTTGATTGCCAGGTAAAAAACACAACTAAATAAATATTAGTCACACAAATCAAAATGACTAAAGACTCCTATATAGACTAAAGACTATTAAAGCTATTGTGTTTTTTTCACCATAACTATAAACTATGTGCTTAGGAATAATCATATTAGAAAGTTGTATATAATATTAAATAGAATTTATGAAATTAATTAACCCTAGTACTAGAAATTTCATCCAAAAATTATGAACGATGAGCAACCTCTTACACTTATTCCTCTTCCTCCTCACATTCTTGTCTAGAATGAAGATATTCTAATCAAAACATGTTTCACCCCTTGCGAGACATCTCACTTAAACAAGCAACTATTTTCATGTGGTTGGGGCCATGTGCATTAAGTCCTAGGTCAATTTGGCATAATACTAGATGCCCCCATGGCCTCTTAGCCAAAGGGGCCTTTCAAGAATGTTGTACACCAACTACAAATATATATTGTTAATTCTTCCATAATGGGAGGGCCTTTCTTGCAACGTAAGAATATTAAACATAGGCTAAGATTTTTTTTTAAACCAAAACATATGCTAAGAAATTAACCTAGTGGTACATAACATGATATTGTGACATACATTATTGTGCCACTCATGGAAACATACATTATTGTGTCACGTAGAGAAAAAGTACCATGCCATGTTCACAATACACTAGCGGGACACATGCATATTGATAAACCATAATTCGATACATTTCATATCATTTGTAAAAATCATTGCAATTCATGAATATGCAAACTGGCACGAAGTGGGAAAATACAGTTAGGATCAGTTGTAATTCGGTGAGGAGGGACATTGTTTGTGTGAGTGGGGAGTGTGTAGGGAGTGATGTAGTGTAGAGGCATCCATGGTTAGGGTTGTAGTGGTAGAGGACTAGTGTTGGTTGAACCATTTGTGACTCATAGGTGGAGGGTGTATCCCTTGGGAGTGTTTCCTCTGTGACTGAGGTGCATGAATGAGGTGCATTTGTGTTTCCTTTGTGACTGAGGTGCATGACCAAGGTGTATTTGTGACTGAGGTGCATTTGTAGAGTCAGCTGTGAGGTGGGCCTGAGTAATATTGGAGCCCATGAGGTTTATTTGGGGATTTTATATTCTAGAGATGACCAGAGGAGGGGGTTTACTGTTAATTGGGAATTGGAGCTATTATGATAGGGTTTTGGGTTAATTGGAGCATTATTGGAGCTTGGATGCATATATAAGAAGTTTCCATGACCGATAAAAATGTGGTGGAGAGAACTTGGAGACTACTCAAAAGGTGAACTAGGATTTCAGAATTGCAAAGGCCTTCAGTGAAGTCACAGGTATGATTAATGTGTTTCTTTTGTTTTGATTTAGGAGTGCAGGTTTTCTAATTAGGATCTGGTTTCTATAAGCTTGTATATTTGCAGTTTTTTGTATATTTATGCAACGATACACTTGGACTACTAGGTCCCTCCATCAGTTTGACATACATGTCCATACAAACCTCAACACTGTTAGATTTGCAACAATTTTCTTTATGTGTTTCTACTTGGCTCCTAGAGCTAGAATAAACATGCTTAGAGTGGCGAGTTTATGGATTCACATGGATATTCTTTAGGAGAGGGAAATAGAAAGAAGATTTTGGGTCAAGATACATATACTTTGGAAACGCCAACCATGTTGTTCCCTTACCTCCATCCAGGTCCAAATCATGGCCTATGAAGGCACATGACTGGAAAAACACCCTAATAGTGTGTGCTCTTTTAGTGGTGACAAATAATTTCATATTCAGAAACAAAATTTTCAATGGGTACAACATCATTACCTTATGGTATACTTTGGGGATGAGTTTATGTGGTATTGTTCACCTAGTTTCCTGAGCTAGAATTACTATGAATGATTGGAAGTGGAAGTTGGATTGAATGATTTGCATTTGGGACCCGATTGTACCATTAATGGTTTTGAAAGGCCCTATAGTGGTAAGAAAAAACAATAATGGTCAACACGGGATAATTAAATCAGAGGGGATAAGAAGTAGATGTGACAAGAAATGCATGAACATTAGTTGTCGTATGTCTATATTTTAGATGCTAGAGTTTTGACGACAATATTCATGGTTGTCTGAGCTCCGTTGCCATTGTTTGTCATGTATCTATATTTCTCATGAATTGCATCCCAAGAAAATTCTTCATGGTTTCAGAGCATTAATTTAACATGACATTGAGAAATTATAGAGTTCATCTTAGTTCATCATCATCAAATTGAAAAAAAATCATTAAAGGAGTGTAAATCAATTCATTTTTGTCAGCATCAGAATGCAAATCTTTCCTTGGAGAACAAAATATCCTTATCATATTTGCACCTTCTTTTCTCTATTGCAATGATACAATTAACAAGATGAGGGAAATCTGATCTATATTCATTTTGGAAGTTTTGACATATGTGCAATTTAGGTCCGACAAGGTTAATATCTTTTGCTACTATAATTCAATCCTAACTCTATGCAAGTTTGTTTAACAATTTTTAGTTTATTGTTGTCTTATCTTGTGGTAAGGGGAGAAAATTACCGGGAGAATCTAGGAGAAAATGAACATGGTATTAGATATACTTAATTGCAATATCTTACCTCTTTTCTCATTGAAGGCTATATAAATGCTTCTAGATTGCAAATAGGAAAGTTGCTTGGAAATGGTAAGAAGGCATTTTTGAAATTTTTCGTGGCTCTAGATTAATAGCCTTAGGTGAAAACCTTGGATATGATTAATGAGGAAACATGAATATCATTCTTGAACTTAGAATTAAATCTCATGAAAATTATTTTTCTCAATATATTACTTATGGTCAATGCCAGTTGGTTGTTGGCTTACACATGTATTCATATGCTACACAGTGAAATTCATCTATCTACTGGAAACAATTGTTGGATCTCGCAATCATGACATATTCCTATCTTGCAACTAGGGAGGCATTCTAATCCTTGTACCTTTTCTAGTTACCTTGTTTGCATTTGCTCCTCTTGTTTGTTGTGGTAGTTACAAATAAAAATAATTTGCACCTTTTCTTTATTGCATTGATTCAATTAATGAGAAAAGGAAAACCTGACTTGTATTCATTTTGGAAGTTTTGACATACATTGTCCAATTTAGGTCCAACAAGGTTAATATCTTTTGCTACTATAGTTCCAAGTCCATCTCTATACAAGTTTGTTTAACCATTTTTAGTATATTGTTTTCTTAACTAGCATAAAGGAGAGAAAATTACTAGGAGGATCTAGTAATATATGAACAAGGTATTAGCAAAGGATTAATTACAAGATATTTCTTCGTTTTCTTGTTGAAGGCCATATAAATTCTTCTAGATTCCAAATAAAAAAGATTCCTAAAAATGATAATAAGGAAACAAGAGCCAACATGCTTGCTTTGGTTCCCACTACAAGAGAGTAGTTATTTTCTAAAAAATCCCTTTCTAGCATTGATATGGATTATTTTCGGCACGAAATGAGAGAAGATATATAATAAAGAAATGCACAGAGATAATGTGGATATATAATAATATAACATAAATCTATCAGAGACGCAATCATAGACACAAAGATACAATAATACATGATTTCTATTAATGAAATAAATGTACAGAGATTGTAAAAATACAGAGTGAAAGACTCGCTAGAATGGTGGCAACTTATCTCTGAGAAGAGATGTGACGGATACTCGCATTCGCAAGAAGATGATTACAATGAGGCTCTGAAGGCCTTTTTACAATAAACAAGAATTCAAAAAACCCTATAAATCCAAAAACCTAACCCTAGGAGATGAAGCGTCAAAATTCGTGTGGGTCTCGTTTGGGTAAGTTAGTACATCAATTTCCCGGGGTTGTAACTTTTGCATACGATCTCTGTTTTAGGTGTATGATAGCCTGTTGGAAAGGTATCGTTGAAGAGATTCATTTTGGGGTCTCAATAATGCCTTCAAATATCATTGAGAAGCTTTATATTGAAAAACCTTCATTTAGGCCCTCAAAATAGCCTTGGAAATTAAAAATTGCTAAAAATAGCAAATTACCAAAATTGCCAGAAAACTGTTTTGAGCCAGTTGGAAAAGGTGGGTGGCCAATGATATCCACTTGGATCAATCCTCCCTCCTTAGGAAGCAATGGTCTCCATTGAGTTGAGTTCCTGGGGGAGAGGGAAAAGTGTTTATTGAATCTGCATCTTGAGGAGCTACTTGCCTTGTTAGAGAAGTTGCGCTGCTTAGCTCGTTGAAGGTTGTCACAAACATGTGGCTAGAAGGGTTGGACATTTTTAGCCAGTTTGGCTACACGAGATGCCTGTGTGTGGAAGGAATGTTTGCGCTTTGTTGCAACCTTATCGACCTGCTTTTGTTGGATGGAGGGTGCTTGGGGCGAGGTTGTAGTGGTTGCAGTGTCCTTCTATTCCCCTTTTGAACAAATTGTGAAGAAGTTGAATTTTGCAGTATGAGATACTACCTTGCGACATTGCTTAGGTGGAACAATAGTTGAAACTACCTCTGGTATTCTGTAGAGATGCCCCCCCAAAGTAATAATGACACTACGGGGTCGAGACTCATAAATAACATGGCGTCTCCACATATATGGTTGGCCCAAGAGGAAATCACAGGCATTCAGTGGGGAAACATCACATAATACCTCATCCTTGAAGGGTTGGATGTCGTATGATAATAGGCACTGTTGGCTGACACGAAGATCTCGTCCTTGGCGAAGCCACCCAATGTTGTATGGTTGCGGGTGTGGTGTTGTCGACAATCCCAACTGTTTGACGACCTCTGCTAAGATGAGGTTCTTTTGGCTTCCTCTATCAACAATAAAATGCAGCGAGGTCCCCTTCACCCACATCTGTGAATGAAAAAGATGCTCCCCCTCTTCAAGATCTGTTGGTTCTTCTGGTTGAATTGTTGCAGTCGTGACAATAACAGTGGGGCCTGCATCAATGATCTGTCCTTTACTAGTATTTTCAGAATCAGATTCAGAATCATGTTTTGGCTCCTTATCTTTGATATCGGTCACCAATGACTGTATTGAGCGACATTCATCAGTGTTGTGCCATGGGCTTTTGTGGAAATCGCACCATTTTCCAGTGTCCTTCTTTGTCTTCTCGTGACCCTTCTTTTCCTTTGGCTTGGATTGGTTTTCGGGAGACTGTTTGTTAGGGTCTTCTTTTTCATACTTTGGTTGTTTCAGATTTGTAGACTCGCACTCCCATTTGTTTTGGTGCTTAAATTTCTGCTCAATTTTAACAACATATCGATAAGCAACACCGAGTGATGAGATGTCAAGAAAATCCATTTCAGTCTTGATGTATCTATGTAGATCCCCACGGTATTTCAGAACCAAATGTCGTTTGGAGTCTTTGATACCCAGCTTGGTGCACAAGGTATGGAAGGTATTGGTGAACTTAGGAACTTCTTGGCCCCTCTCTTGCCGCAGTGTGGTCCATCTCATGTACTGGTCCTCATAGTTGCCAACATGGTAATATTGTTCCTTTACCGCATCCACAAAAAAATCCCAAGTGGTCTCAGCCCCATATATTCCAGACTTCCCTGTGAAAAGTTTCTCCCAGTAAGTTTCCCACCAGTGTTTGACATGAGGGAGAGCTTTAAGGAGTGCGAAGATGATCTTTTCTCTGTTGAAAAAATTGTGAACATAGAAATAACCTTCCAGCAGAGCTAACCATTTTTCTAGAGCTTCTGCATCTATCTGTCCTTCAAATATAGGAATATCAAAATTAACTTGTACCTTGAAAGGCAAGGTGCCTCCAAAGTGGTCACTTGATGAATATGCATCTGCTGCTATCGGCAGGCATTGAAGGATGTGGGAAAAATTCTCCATCATCATTTCATCCCTCTGTCGCATGAGAGCTTTCTCAAGCAACAGATTGATAGGATTGTCTGCTCCATCATTTTTATTTTCTTTTTCCATTGAGGGTTTCTTGGGTGTGCGAGAGAGATTATCTTCAAGAGAGACAAGATTGAGACACAACTTACTATACATAGACCTCATCGGGGACATGCATTGAAAAAATGATCAAGAGCAACTTGCTCTGATACCACTGATCCAGATTATTTTCGGCACGAAATGAGAGTAGAGATATAATAAAGAAATGCACAGAGATATCGTGGATATATAATAATATAACAGAAATGTATCAGAGATTCAATCATAAATATAGAGATACATTAATACATGATTTCTTTTAATAAAATAAATGTACAGAGACTGTAAAAATACAGAGTGAAAGACTCGCTAGAATGGTGGAAGCGACGGCTACTCGCATTCACAAGAATATGATTACAATAAGGCTCTGAAGAAATTTTTATAATAAACAGGAATGCCAAAAACCCTAGACATCCAAAAACCTAACCCTAGGAGATGAAGCGCCAAAATTCATGTGGGCCTCGTTTGGGTAAGTTAGTACATCAACTTCTCAGGGTCATAACTTTTGCATACGATCTTCGTTTTAGGCGTATGATAGCCCGTTGGAAAGGTATCGTTGAGGAGATTCATTTTTGGGGCTCAATCATGCCATTGGATCTCATTGAGAAGCTTGATCTCGAAAAACCTTCATTTAGGCCCTCAAAATAGCCCTGGAAGTTAAAAATTGCTAAAAATAGTAAATTACCAAAATTGCCAGAAAATTGTTTTGAGCCAGTTGGAAAAGGTAGGTGGCCTCCGATATCTACCTGGATCAAGAATTATATGGAACAAATAATTCATATTTTTCATTTTGCAATTGACACCAGTGTAACATGGTAGCATATCCATGAAAGGTTTCCCTGCACTTCATTTTCCGTAAGGAGATGCATGTTAAATGTGTGTTTTCCTATATTCTATTTCTTGCTTGTCTAATCATCCATTTGTCCCCAAATATGACCCCTTTCCAGTCAAGGAGGGACATAAAGAGTAAGGAATATTCAATTGGCATCCTTTCTAAAAATCATTGGACTACCTTACAACCCCATAGGACATGTTAAATTATATTAGGATTTTGGCATATCAAACAACAACGATCTTTAAATTCAGAGTGATGAAGAATCTCTTTGACTGCATTCTAACATCATTTTATGGTCCACCTATTCTTTGTTGCAAAAGGGAAAAGAAAGGATATATCATCCTCAACAAAATTCAAGGACAAAGAAGAGGAAGAAGAGCAGTAGTTTCCACATCTCAAGAGTTTTCCTGAATGTTCCAGGATGAGTACACTTTTTTTTTGGACCTAGAGGGAAATACTAGGGCAAGATGGTATATAGAAAATGGGGCCACAAGTCACATGACAGGTGAAATACTTGCACTTCAAGATTTCACAAGTCAAGATTCACGATTTGTGAAGTGTGGTGTGCATTCTAGCATGGTGGCTATTCAAGGAAAAGGAGTAGTATCACTACAAATAGAATCAAGAAGGATTCTCAGGATACCAGAGGTACTTTATGTACCAATATTGAGAGTCATTGTACTCTTAATCTCATCCTTAGAGCATCAAGGCTATGGGGTAAGCTTCTTTGGATGTGGTGTACGCATCCGTTCAGTTAGAGACCAAACAACATGACCACCCATGATGATAGGCATAAGTGAGAATGGCCTATATAAGTTGTGGGAGAGACAAGTTTACAAACTTACAGAGGATAATATTGAGATTGATAAGCCACGTGTGAGAGTACAAGAAGATATTCTCAATAGACCCACGAGGTAGGAATGGACTAAATTGGAGGAATGGGGATACTCAGGTAATCCTAATGCAAGTTGTATAAGATTCATCTAGGGAGAGAAAACAGAGTATCCAGACATGGAAAGGATGGGTCTAGCATAATTAGAGGGAGAAATACATAGTGAGGTGGATCATGGAGGAGGAAGCTCCATCTATGACAGTACCTCCCTTGCTAAGAGGGAGTGTTAGATTGTAGCTCGGGAAGGTAATTATTTCTCATTAGGGGTGTTTAGTAATGAGGAAGAAGCCCAAATTATGACTAGACCAACATTATAATGGTGGGGACCACCAAAACCAACTGATGCAGGAGCATCACCAACAAGAACAGAAGCAGAGGATAGCTGGAAATGCACCAGTGCGCATTTTGAAGACGTTTTAAATTTGACTGAAGGAACATTAATGTAATAGATAGGAGGATGTATTTTCATTTATGTTTTGAAGATTGTAAACAGATCTTGAGCGTTGCTCTCATCTGTCGGATATGGAGGCATTTAATTGTAATGAATGTAAAGTATGTATCTTTTAATTTTGATTAGATAGCTAGAGTTGTAAGAGGGAAAACTCGTAAAAAGACACCCTTGTATGTATTGTATAGTAGGATTATTCTCATTGTAATCGTAAGCTGTAGAGAAAAAGAGCAAGAGAATAGAAGAACAAAGATTGTAAGGTTCGTATAAGCAGATAGTTGTTGCTATTGAACCCATGTACAAGAGCACTGGGATTAATACAAGAATGCTTTGATTCCATTTCATGGTGTGCCATGGTTACTGTTTACATCTATTGAATGGTATGTTTACAGTTTGTTTATATTCTCTTTTATGCATTCGTTTCAAGGTTATGTGTATGGATGCTTGGATTTCATGTTGAATGTTTGAAGTCTGTGAGAGGAGAAGTATGAGTTTCAATTTTTTCTCTTGCTGAGAAATCCTCCAAGGGGTGCAGTGATAGTCTGCAAGGAGTGCGTTGACGAAGTTCTGGTTTTCATCTCAGAAAAACTCAGGAGGGATACTGTTGATTCTTATACCAGCGGATGTGCAGGTATAATACAGAGCCATGCAAGGCATGCAAAAGTTGGTTTAAGTCTTAGACTTACCCAAACAAGGGGAAAGGTTGAAGAACTATTGTTGCAAGGAGTGCACAGAGTTAGAAGTGTCAAATAACCAAAGGTTATTGTGAATGCCGCAAGGAGTGTGTGCAAGATCGAATCCTTGAGTTGCAGTAAATATAAGCTCAGGAAGGATAGATATTTGGAATAAGTTCGAAGGAGGGACAAGGTCTGGAGTCACCTCGCCGAAGCTAAGTCTAGAAGGAGAAGACGCCAAGGTATTTGAACAAGAGTCTTTGAAATTATGAACAGACGGTTGAATTTCTCAAGGGAGAACCATCAAAGTTTCGTGGATCATCGGATCTTACAGATCAGCAAAAAGGGTTAAGACTGAGTGTCTTTCAACAATCGTAAGCTCAAGAGGAATAATGGTCATTGAATTTGGATCAACGAGGTCCATTGATCTCGTGCTTGAATTTTGTCATTTCAGAATTCAGGGCATGGAGGAAGTTGTGACTCGAAGTCGAGAATTGTGAATTCTTGATTCGTGAAGTCCCGATAGAATCAGGATCGTCGAATCGCAGGAGGTTCAAAACCGTTGATTTGTGGCGAGAATTTATTGCGATTCCGGATGTTGGCGGAGGGATTCGTCACATTGCAAATCGTCGATACGCGAAATCTAGAGGTGTGAAATATTTGGCCCCAGATCGCAGTTGGGGTCACATCAAGGAAAAATTCAAAGGGAGGAGTCAAAGACCCATTAGCCTTTTTGAGGTTTCGAGATAAAAGGGATGGAAAAATTCATATCAGGGGTCACGAAACTGTGAAACCTAATATACATTTTCAGGTGAGGAGTGTGGTCACGTTAGTCGGTCACATGAGTAAGAGTTGGCGCTTAGTGCTTGTTCGCACATGCGTAACTCATAAGAAGGACCTGTGGAAACACTAGTGTGTTGAAGATTTCTACAGGGAATCAAAGAGTCGATCAGACTCAAGGGGAGATAAAGAAGGATCCTTAGATTGGGAGGTCATGCATAACCTACTGAGGTAGGGGTGTTGCGTTAGGTGGTATCAAAGCTTACAATCATTGTTTTCTATAACCAGGAGAGAACAAAAGGCAAGTTGTGATTCAAATTTTGCGTGGAACAGATTTGAACAATGCCACCGAGAAGACGTCAAGAGAGACCAATGCCTGATCCAACCGTGGAAAGGGAAATGAGAGAACTCTGTGATCAATTATATGCTATGGAGACAACACAAAGATGGATAGTTGATGTTGGAGATATCAACGAAGCCGAAAGTGAAAATGAGGCTGGAGCTGAAGAAGAAGTTGTAGCCGAAGATGTTGCAAAAGAACGTATATTCCAAGCTGTTGCAAGAATAGGTGCTAGAGAAAAGATGGATATTCCAATATATGAAGACAACTCAGATGTTGAGGAGCTGCTAGATTGGTTTAGAGCTCTTGACAAATACTTCGATTATGAATATATCAAAGAGGATAAGAAGGTAAAACATGTTGTCACTAGACTTAAAGGGCATGTAGCACTGTGGTGGGATGAACTGCAAGCTGACAGGTGTTGCAAGGGAAAACAAAGAATCAAAACCTGGGATAGAATGGTCGCAAAGATGAAAGTCAAGTTTATACCCAGAGATTACCAAATCAATCTATTTCAAAGAATGCATAATTTGAGACAGAAAGGGATGACAGTGAAAGAATAAACTGAAGAGTTCTACAGGACAAATATTAGAGTAGGTCATCATGAGAGTCATGATGAAAAGGTCTCCAGATACATGAATGGTCTAAGATATGACATTCAAGATGAGATGAGCATGGTAACCATCAGGAATGTGGAAGATGATTATCAAATGGCTTTGAAGGCTGAAGAGAAAATGGGTCGAAAGAAAAGTCAAAAGGGCAGAGGTAGAAGTTAGAGCAAAGGCAAAGCAATTTCCTAGGACAGAGTACATAAGCCCAAGGATGAAGACAAGAAAACTCATACTCACCCTGAAAGAGGAGGAAGCTCACAGGGAAGACAATATGTCAATAGGAACACTTTTCTGTGAGCAAGAGGAAGAGGAAGAGGTAGAGGAGGTGAGATAAAGTGTTTTTTACTGTGGAAAGATCAAACACAAATCCTTTGAATGTCCCTATAGGAAAAGAGATTGGGGTGAAGATCACATTTCAGAAACTCAAAGGTGAAATGTTGAGGCAGAAGATGTAGAGGGCGGAAGATCCTTAATGATGAGGAAAATTCTCTTGAAGTCAGAGAAGGAAGTAGAGAATCCAATCCAGAGGAATAGTTTGTTCAGAACTGCTTGCAATACCAAGGATAGGGTATGCAAGGTAATAGTGGACAGTGGAAGTACAGATAACCTAGTATCCACAGAAATGGTGGAGAAGCTGGAATTGGATACAATTGCACATCCGAGCCCATACAAGGTTTCATGGTTGCAAAAAGGACATCAGGTAACTGTCACTAAACAATGTTTAGTTGAATTTAAGATAGGGGGATACAGAGATGAGATTTTATGTGATGTTATTCCCATGGATGTCTGTCATCTTTTGTTGGGGATACCGTGGCAATATGACAGAAACATTGTTCATTACGAAAGAAAGAACACGTATACCTTAGAGAAGAATGGTAGAACGCATATGTTGCTACCAATTAAAGACAAGAAGGTAAAGGAAGAAACGAGTAACACTATAGTTCTCATGAGTGGGAAGGAACTTCTGGATGAATTCAAGAAAGACCAAGACATGCAGTTTGTTGTGGTGAGAAAACCTAGAGTCGGATTGACAAGTACTTCAATAGATGATCTACCGGAGGAAATTCAGGAACTGCTGGAGAATTTTGCTGATATAGTGGTGGACAATTTACCTTGTTTATTGTCACCCATCAGAAGTATAAGCCATCACATTGACCTTATACTTGGAGCGAGTTTGCCAAACAAAGCAGTGTACAAATTGATGCCACAAGAGAATGAAGAGGTTAAGAATAAAGTCTAGGATTTGATGGACAAAGGATTGGTTAGAGAAAGATTGAGTCCATGCATTGTACCAAAAGTGTTAAGTCCAAAAAAGGATGGTGGATGGAGAATGTGTATGTGTACCAACTCAAGGGATATAAACAAAATCACCATCAGGTATAGATTTCCTTTACCCAGGATGGATGACTTGATGGATTTATTGACCAGAGCAAAGTTGTTTTCAAAAATTGATTTGAAAAGTGGATATCATCATATTAGAATGAGGGAAGGTGATGAATGGAAGAAATCATTCAAGAAGAATGAAGGACTGTATGAATGGCTTGTCATGCCATTTGTCTTGACGAATGCACCAAGTACTTTTATGAAATTGATGAACGAAGTCTTGAAGGATTTCATTGGAAAGTTTGTGATTATGTATCTTGATGATATACTGATCTTTAGTAATACTAAGGAAGAACATTTGAGACACTTAGCTTCAATGATGAAGAGGTTGTAGCAAGAGAAACTGCTGATAAATTTGAAGAAGTCATCGTTCATGAAGAAGGAACTAATTTATTTGGGGTTTGTGATCTCTTTGAATGAGTTGAAGATGGATCCTGAGAAAGTAAAAGCAATCAGAGATTGGTCGTCGCCAAGTAATATCTTTGAAGTTAGAAGCTTCTATGGATTAGCTAGTTTTTACAGGAAGTTCATTAGAAATTTTAGTGGGATTAGTGCATCAATGATGGACACGGTCAAGAAAATAAATAAATATTTTCATTGGACAGAGGAAGCAGAGAAAAGTTTCAAGTTGTTGAAGGAGAGAATAACTGAACAACTAGTTCTGGTTCTGCCAAATTTCAGTAAAACATTTCAAGTCAGAAGTGGCGCAAGTGGATTTGCGATTTGAGTAGTCTTAAGCCAAGACAACATGCTGATTGCATACTTCAGTGAGAATTTGAATGAGACAAAGATGAAATATTCAACGCACGACAATGAGTTTTATACATTCATACAAGCGCTAAAGAAATGGAGGCATTACTTGGTTCCAAATGAGTTTGTCTTGTATAGAAACAACCATGCTTTACAATTCATAACTCAACAAGAAAAATTGAACCAGAAACATGTGAAATGGGTTGAGTTTATGCAAAACTTTACTTTTGTTATAAAGAACATTTCTAGAACTGCTAATAAAGTTTTTGATGCGTTGAGCAGGAAATGTTTGATTCTGCAGGAATTTCGTGTGAAGACATTAGGTTTTGATAACCTTAAGGACATGTACAGAGATGATTCAAATTTCAAGGATGCTTACAAAGAATGTGAGAATCCTGTTCTTAGAGACAGAAGCCAATGGGTTGAATATTTAATTCAGGATGAATTATTATTCAAGGGAAATCAGTTGTGTATCCCAAAGAGTTCTATGAGAGAGAATCTTCTGAAGGAAAAACACAGTGGGGGATTGGATGGACATTTTGGCCATGATAAAACATTTTCACAACTGAATAGATTATATTATTGGCCAGGGATGAGGACAAATGTCGAGAAGTTTGTCAACAAATGTAGAATTTGCTAGCACACAAAAGGGAAAAGACATAATACATGGTTGTATCAACCATTACTAGTACCAGAGAGGTCGTGGGATGTGGTAAGCATGGATTTTGTGTTAGGACTGTCGAGGACACAGAGAGGTTGTGATTCCATATTCATGGTAGTTGATATATTTTCTAAAATGGCACATTTCATTCCATGTCATAAAACCAGTGATGCAACACACATTGCAAATCTATTTTTCAAAGAAGTTGTTAGACTTCATGGCTTACCCAAGATTGTTGTTTCAGACAGAGATACCAAGTTCATTGGTCATTTCTAGAGGACGCTATGGAAGAAGATGGGAACATGATTATATTTTAGCTCAACATATCATCCTTAGACGGATGGACAGACTGAGGTAGTGAACTGAAGTTTGGGAGATTTATTGAGGAGTTTAGTAGTTGAACATCACAGTCAGTGGAATCAGATTCTACCGCAAGTGGAATTTGTGTATAAAAACTCACCTAATAGGAGCACAAGACAGAGCCCATTCAAGATAATATATGGAATGCAACTGAGAGGAGTATTTGAGTTGAGAGACTTAGATCAGAGTGAGTTCATGAGTGTTGGAGTTGAGGATTTTGTAGCAGAGATGCAGGAGCTCCACCGTAAGATTAAAGAGCGATTGAAAAATTCCAACCAGGAATACAAGTGCAGAGTAGATCAACACAGGAGAGAAATTTAGATTGAAGTAGGTGATTTGGTTTGGGTGCATCTCATAAAAGAAAGGTTCCCAAGGGGAACATACAATAAGATGAAGATGAAGAAAATTGGGCCATGTAAGATTTTGTGAAAGTTTGAGGCAAATGCTTATGAGATTGAATTACCGAATGATGTAGGAATATCGACCATATTCAACATAACAGATTTGTACCCTTACAGAGCTGATGAAGCAGGAACAAAGGCGGATTAGAAGGAAGTTCAATGGGTTAAATAGATGCATGTAGCTGAAAATCTGCAGATGGAAAGGATCATTTATCATAAAGTCAGCAAGAAGACTCGAAGGAAGACATACTTTGAATATTTGGTCAAATGGAAAGGATGCCAGTTGGGAAAGTGAATCAAATATCTAGAACCATGGACAAACAGTGTAGGAGATCATGAATAGGAGTTCATGAAGTTTCCAACCAGAGGATTATGATGCAGGAGCATCGCCAGCAAGCGCAGAAGTGGAGGACAACTGGAAATGCACTAGTGCGCATTTTGAAGACATTTTAAATTTGAATGAAGGAACATTAATGTAATAGATAGGAGGATGTATTTGAATTTATGCTTTGAATATCGTAAACAGATCTTGAGTGTTTCTCTCATATGTCAGATATGGAGGCATTTAATTGTAATGAATGTCAAGTAGGTAGCTTTTAATTTCTATTAGATAGCTAGAGCTATAAGAGGGAAAACCCATAAAATACACCCTCGTATGTATTGTATTGTAGGATTATTCTCATTGTAATCGTAAGCTGTAGAGAAAAAGAGAGAGAATAGAAGAACAAAGATTGTAAGATTCGTATAAGCAGATAGTTGTTGCTATTGAACCCATGTACATGAGCCCTGGAATTAATACAAGAATGATTTGATTCCATTTCATGGTGTGCCATGGTTACTGTTTACATCTATTGAATGATATGTTTACAGTTTTTTTATATTCTCTGTTATGCATTTGTTTCAAGGTTATGTGTATGGATGCTTGGATTTCATGTTGAATGTATGAATTCTGTGAGAGGATAAGTATGATTTTCAATTGTTTCTCTTCCTGAGAAATCCTGCAAGGAGTGCAGTGATAGTCCGCAAGGAGTGTGTTGACAAAGTTATGGGTTTCATCTCGGAAAAGCTGAGGAGGGATACCATTGATTCTTATACCAACGGAAGTGCAGGTATAGCACAGAGCCGTGCAAGGTGTGTGTAGGTTGGTTTAAGTCTTAGACTTACCCAACCAAGGGGAAAGGTTGAAGAACTGTTGTTGCAAGGAGTGCATAGAGTTAGAAGTGTCGAATAACCAGAGGTTATTGTGAATGTCGCAAGGAGTGCATGCAAGAATCCTTTCGAATCCTTGAGTTTCAGTAAATATAAGCTTAGGAAGGATAGAGATTTGGAAGAAGTTCGAAGGAGGGGCGAGGTCTAGAGTCATCTTGCTGAAGATAAGTCTAGAAGGAGAAGATGCCAAGGTATTTGAGTAGGAGTATTTGAAAGTCTGAACGGATGGTTGAATTTATCAGGGGAGAACCATTGAAGTTTTGTGGACTGTCAGATCTTACAGATCAACAAAAAGGGTTAAGACTGAGTGTCTTTCAGCAATCGTAAGCTTAGGAGGAATAATGGTCGTTGAATTTGGATCAGCGAGGGTCGTTGATCTCATGCTTGAATTTTTCTGTTTCGAAATTTGGGGCATGGAGGAATTTGTGACTCGGAGTCGAGAATTGTGAATTCCAGATTCGCGAAGTCTCGATAGAATCAATATCGTCATATCGTGGGACGTTTGAAACCATTGATTTGTGGCAAGAAGTTATCGTGATTCCGGCTATTGATGGAGGGAGTCGTTACATTGCAAATTGCCGATACGTGAAACCCCAAGGTGCGAAATATTTGGCCCCAGATCGCAGTTGGGGTCACATCAAGGAAAAATTCAAAGGGAGGAGTCAGAGACCCATTAGCCTTTTCGGGGTTTCGGGACAGGAGGGCCAGAAAAATTCATATTAGGGGTCGTGAAGCTGCGAAACAAAATATACCTTTTCGGGTGAGGAGTGTGGTCACATGAGTAAGAGTTGGCTCTTAATGCTTGTTCACACAGAAGTAACTCCTAAGAAGAACCTGTGGAAACACTAATGTGTTGAAGATTCCTGTGGGGAATCAAAGAGTCGATCAGACTCAAGGGGAGATAAAGAACGATCCTTAGACTGGGAGGTTGTGTAGAACCTACTAATGTAGGGGTTCTGCATCGCCAACTTAAGATTAAGTAACAACCATTGGATATGACTTAATCAACCTCAATTCTTGATTAAGTCCCCACCCTTGGATCAAGATCTATATGAGAAGATCCTATGGTCAAGATTGCATGAGGGAAGGGATAGGGTTACAAATAACCTAGCAAGCCCATTTCTTCATCACCTCAAGAAGAGAAGTTGGTCGACAAAGTAAGTGCACACTTATAAGGGAGGTTGAGGGTCCTTACAGGGAAAGATTGCTTGAGGGGTCAAGCTAGGGCAAACATCTAATCGCATCTAGAAGACATAGCCGAGTAGGGATGAGATACTAGAAGACCAAGATGGGTCTTAGTCAGCTGGATAAGAAGATAACAAAGAATATCCAACATACCAAGTCGTATAGGGAGCCGAGTAGGGAAAATAAAGATGCCAAGTCGGGTATGTACATAGTCAAGGAGGTGAGCAAGGTCTGTGTAAGGTAGCTAGAGAGCCTTCTCACATTTATTACATCCAACTACCATAGTGGGCCTTTATTAATATAGTGGACCTAGTCCACCTTACATTGAATGACCACATTTCCATATATTAAATGACTTCCACTAATAACACATAACTACATTCCCAT
>ML826189.1:19376-33280 GCA_009831015.1 Picea engelmannii
TTAGTGGAAGTCATTTAATATATGGAAATGTGGTCATTCAATGTAAGGTGGACTAGGTCCACTATATTAATAAAGGCCCACTATGGTAGTTGGATGTAATAAATGTGAGAAGGCTCTCTAGCTACCTTACAAAAGATCCACACATGTGTGAATGGTTGTGTATTATTTCGCAAAAATATTGCAAGTGAGACAGAATGTCAAAAATGTCAAGAAGGGAGGCATAGACCAGGGTTGAAATCAGTTGTGGTTCCCAGAAAGGTTCTTCAACACTTTCCTCTAATCCCATGATTACTCTGAATGTATAGGTGCAGAGACATTACTGAACTTATGCAAAGGCATGCCCAAAATAAGATCACTGATGGAAAACAACGACATGTGCCTAATTATAAGATGTGGATGGAATTTGATAATAAATGGAATGATTTTTCCCAAGATCCTCATAATATAAGGTTGAGTTTGGCTCTAGATGGGGTGAATCCATTCTCTGATAAAGGTACTAAATGGTCAATTTGGCCAGTGTTTTTAATAAATTATAACTTGCCTCCATGGTTAGCAACTAAACCATTTTTCCTAACGCTATGATCGATTATACCAGGAAAAAAAAGTGCGACTTTAGATACAATCGATGTTTATTTAGAGCCATTATATGATGAGATAATGGAATTGTGGAAAGGAATTGAAGAAATTGAATTTTTAAGGGGAGATCATTCAATCAAATTCACTTTAACAGATTCCTTATTGTTTACGATTCATGATCTTCCTACATATGACACATTGACTGGTCTCACTGTTCATGGATACCATGGATTTCCTTGCAAATTTAAGGATTTTGTGAGGCACTCAAGAATTTTGCATAAGTGTGTTTATTGTGGACATCGTGCTCACCTGAAAAAGGATCATACATATCGTCAACAAAAAACACGTTTCAATGGCCAGGAAGAGAATTGTGAAGCACCATTTCCAATAACAAGTGAATACATTATTGAGAATGGACATATAAGAATGTTGTTTATTGAAAGTGGTGGGATTTGTGGTAGTAGGGATGATCCACGTAATGAAAGCGGTATAAAAAAGTTGTGCATATTTTAGCCATCAGACATACTATTGAATTTATGCATACTGAGAAAAATATAGCCTATGCTATTATAGAAACTCTTTTTGGTGCTTCTGATACTGTTTCATCACATGAAGATTTCGACAACTAAAGATTCATTGAAATCTTTGGGTTGAAAAATATGATGATGAAAAATATAGAAAACCTCGTGCTCCTTATGTTTTGACAAAGGAACAACATGCACAATTCTTAAATTTGATGTCTCAGACTCGATTTCCCATTGGATATGTAAGTAGTAGTATTAGAACCCAAACTGACATGAATAACGTAAGAGGCCTCAAGACCCATGATTATCATGTCATAATTGATAATATTTTACCTATTGTGGTCAATATATCAAGTTTGGAAAAGGGGCCAAGCTTGGAAATTATAAGGTTGGGCCTAATATTAAAGAGGATGAGTTCACATGTATTAGATCCTTCGAACTTTGATAGTTTGAGGGAGGAGGTTGTTGAAGTCCTTTGTCTATTGGAACGAGAATTGCCACCAACAATATTTAACATTTCTATGCATATTTTAATACATCTAGAAAATGAAATAGAGCATTGTGGCCCAATAAGAATGAGATGTATGTATCCTATAGAAAGATATATGAAGGTTTTGAAAAAAAATTCCCATACTAGGGAAAAACCAGAAGGCAACATGTATGAGGGATATTCAATGCAAGAGGCCATGGGATTTTGCACAGAATATATGAAGGATTTTAAAAAATCCAATCAATGTGTATGGGATGATGAAGAGGATGAGAGAGTTGCAAGTGAAGTATTAGAAGGAAATGGAAGATGATTTAAGTTATAACATAAAGAAAGAAGCGTGATACATGCCTATGCTCTTCAAAACACATCTTCTTTCGATAAATGGCGTAGGTAAAAAACATTTTACACAATAATTTGTTTCTTCAATTGCATTTACACATTTATATTATTAATCTTATTATATTGTACATTCATATTCTATGCAGGAAATACAAATAAGAGAATCAAACATGGATGCGACATCGACCTCAAAAGCATAAATGTCATGATTTGATCGAAGGTGATTACTTTCCAAAATTTGAAGAATGGATTGCTAATGTAGTCAATGATGCAAAAGAAGAAGGTTAAGATATAAAAGTGGAGGAAAGTGAGCTTTCACAGTTGCCACATATACAGGTTATGGAATTTAGTGGCATGTAGGCCTATGGTAGTCATTTAAGAGTGGAAGAAAAGGACAAAGGAAAGGGAAATTGTGATTGTGTTGTTAGTGTTGAATTCCTTCATGAAACTAAGAACAAATTTCATGTTGGATTCATCCAAGAAATTATTCAAGTTGATTATGGTGAAAATAGTCCTATATTATTAAAATGTAAGTGGGTCAAACCATCTGCAATGCAACTTGATGAGTATGGATTTGTACATGCAAATATACGACAATGTTTATCAGGGACTGATGAGCCATATGTATCTCCTCTTAAATTTAACCAATCATTTCTAATTGATGATGTAAGAAGACTAGGATGGACATATGTCATTCAAACAGAGTCTCGTTCGAAACAAAAATTCATGGAATTTGTTGATATAATGCTTGATGGGAAATATGATAACTTACAAGAAACAATTGAAGAAGTGGCTGAAGATGATGATAGAATGATTGAAGAAGAGACTTTGATTACCAATGAATATATTGGAAGAGAGAATGCATTTCATTCCTCAGGTGAGGATGATGAATAAAATCAAGAAGATGCAAACAAGAGTGATCAAGATTCTGACCCCGATGGCAATGTTGATGATTATGGTGATGATTCATCACCTTAACTGGTAATCTTGTTATTTAAACTTTGGTTATATGTATGGTGTAATTTATCATTGAATCTAATGTATTATTAGAATTCATAGATACTGAATACAATTTGAATATATAGAAATGCATAACATGTGGTTTAAATTGGAGGCATAGTAAATTTACATAAAAGTTTTCACATGCCTTTGCATAAATTTACTTATTTGCTGTTGATTTCAAGTTATGTAAGCAACACTTCAAGGGATAATTTTAAGAGGCATTTGTTCTTTAACTTGTGCACTTAAATTTTGAGCACAGAGATTAATAAGATCTGAGTTTCAAATTCATATTCCATTGTCATTATGTTGATTCAAGTGGCTGATTTATACACTATTGTTTATTTAGACTTTTGGATATGAAGAAAAAGTCCTTGAGGCGCAAGTTATATGACAATGATAATGCATAAAAGTTGACCGAATATGAGCGCTCTCATAGAGAACATGTGACCAAGAATGATGAATATTTATTGTCTCTTGGTTTGACAAATAGACAAGTTGTTAATCCACTTAAGTAGTATATTATTTGTTTAATAGTGTTTAATGTTTTATAGGAAAGAACTTTATGTATATAAGACATAATATGATATTTGTTTTTTTTATAGGCAAGAAAAATATGCATGAACTGAAAAAGTGGAGAAAAAGTCAATGGAAAGTAAAGATATAGTGCCACTAACTTGTAGAAGCCAATGCATTTGTGATCCAACAAATGTAGTTGATGAAAATAATAGTGGTCATGGTGTGCAAGTTGATAGCACATGGTGGTGTGGAATTTGATATAGCACATGGTGTTGCACAGCGTGATGATTTCCTTTTTTTTTTTTAACAAAAACTAGAGAAAATTTATATTAAAAGAGTTGCGGATAATCGCAAGAGAAGTACAAGAGTTGAGTTGCAGGAGATGTAATTACAAAATTCACCTCCCTGTATGCTCCTAGTAGGTATGTGGTGAGCGGAGGCAGGAATTTCTACTATGCTAAAACCGACCTGAGCTTTTATAGTAAAGATCATACTATAAGAGACTAACAAAAAAACTATTAAACAAAGCATACACTTAAAGCTTGTTCTCATCTGGTGTTGGGGGTTCTCCTTCTGCTGAAAGCCGCAAATTTAGGTCCAATCATGATTGAGGTCATGAAGAATAAGATTCATTGAAGATGGTTGTAGAAGTTACTAGGGAGGCCAAAGATGAAGTGGGACCAACCCCAAATTGAAGAATTTCTATTTGATGCCTTAAGGCCTTGCATTTGTCTTTTGTCCGTTGATGTCTCTCCAGTGCTGAATGGTGATTTTCGTTACGATTAAGACTTTTCCTGAGAGGGGTCTGAGATGAATTTGCAGGTTTTGCACCGTATTCACCAATTCCTCATGCTCTTCCACTGAGATGGCACGTTGGCTGCCTGTGCTCCCTCTCATTTTGTTGGGATTTCTTTCGTTGTCTGTCTGAATTGTGAAAATGAATGTACCTACAATCGAAGGAGGGGTAGTGCCCTCTCTCTTCTGTGGAGTATGAAATATACCCAGGAAATGTGCCATGTGTCCTCTGATATGCTCCATCATCTGCGCAATATTCAAAGGGCGATTCTGATTTCCCATTTTTGAATGAACACACGAGCTACTACCATGCCCTCTACTGATCCTGGTATTGCTCGCATTACCAGAATTCAATGGATATTACAGCCATGGATTCATGTTGAGCAAATTCTTCCCACTCTAGGTCTTGTTACCATGATCTAGAGCAACCAGAAGAATGTCGAAGTGACCTCCCAAGCCAAGGGAGATGGATAGTATGTGAAGAGTGTCATGCATTAAGATGAAGGAGGGAGCATCATGGTGGTGAGAGGTGAGGTATAGCAGTTTGTGGGCTCAGATACATGAGCCAAGTGGCAGAGTCAGGGGAGAGTTGTTGTGATGTGAAGAGTTCACATCAATGGCCATATTCATATTCCAAGTGTCGAGCTAAGTAGACAGGTGAGATGGCCACCAAATTTCAAGTTCATGTCGAGTGAGTGACTGGATCATGGGATGGGCCTGTGTTGTGTGAGTCCATTGACAACCAATGAACCTGGCTCTATATCAATTGCCGGGTTTTCTTGGGTATCGTCCAATTGATTATTATGTCTAAGGACGTGGAAGAGGGAAATATTAGATACGTGTTTGATAGTTGCCAAGATTCATTGTAATATGGTGTTTAAGTGGATATTCGAGGGGTGGGAGCTTTTGCGAGCATGATTTATAATTATCTTAGAATCGCCTATGACCAAAATGGAGTGGATGCTCATGTTTTTGGCAAGGAGAAGGCCTTGATACAGAGCGTAAGCTTCGGCTTGATTATTGGATGCAATTCTAAGGCTTTAGTGGAAGGCGAGTGTTTGATTTCCTCGTGGGAAAATGATGACCCCTCTCGCTCCTTCCACCTAGGGTTTCCCTTTGATGCTCCATCGAAGTAGAGAGTGTGTGTCTATTTCTCATTGCACCAGTGTAGTAACTCAGAGTCTTCATAAAGCTGCCAGGAGGATATCGTTGGAGAGTGGGGGTGGCAAATGAGAGGGGTGGAGGGGGAAAAAGTGGATATCTAATCAGATTCTAAGGTGGAGGAGGGGGTGAAGGATATGGGTTTGGACTTGGAAAGAAATAATTCAACCATAAGGGTCGTGGTTTTTTTAGCTACAAGACCTGGGGGGGGGCGGAGATTGGAAAAGATGACCCTATTTCGAGAGAGCCAAATTTTCTAGAAAATGTACTTAGGTAAGGATTTAAATAAGTCTGTGAAGAGAGGGTTGTTATTGAGGGAGCCACGATAAAGGGATTGCCAATTTGAGAAAATCTCTCTTGGTTGGAACAACCATCTGATTTTGTTGTGCAGGCCTTGGAAGACTGCTTTCCACATAGAGATAGCATAAGGGAAATGCAGGAAGATATGTTGAGAGTTTTCCTATGCATTGCAACACAACTCACATCTGAAAGGACCATGTATGTTCCTTTTGAGAAGATTTTCACCTGTAAGTAATTTTCCATGAGCCACTATCTAACAAAAAAAATTTCCCTTAGGAGGACTTTCGTTGTTCCAGAGGGAATTCCAGATCTTATCTTTGGGGGGGAGATCTGTTTGGAAGAGATGTTGTGAATATCCTTGCTTAACGAATGAATACCATTGCCCAAACCTCTCTTGTATTTTAGCGTGTTGCAAATGGGGGCATAGCCTCTCAAAAGACTTTTCAACTGATAGGTTGCATCCTGAAGATTGCTTGGAATATTTTGGAGGTTCCATCCTATCCAGTCACTTGAATCAATGCTCCAGGAAGAGATATCCAAGATGTATTTTTTTCCTTGCGATTCTAGCTAGTTAATGAGGGGTCGAAGTTGAATGTGTTTCCAGAGAGGCTACTTTCTGTTAATTTTTAATCCATTATTATAGTTCTTTGCATTTCAATAGATAACAATAGCATAATACAAGATCACTGAGAGATACACAATCACAAGAGACACAACATTTATCCTGGGAAACCCTCTAGGGGAATAAAACCCAAAAAAAATTCCTTATTATAGATAGCTAATACAATGCCAAGAGATAACTCAAACTAAAACATAAGTTCCTCTCCCAAATATGCCCCACTCTCTCTTCTTCTTCTGCAATTCCGAAACTTGTCTCTCAAAATGAGCAAGTGATTTTTGTGTCTAATTGAGGCATTGGCCTCCTTATTTATATTAGACTGGCACGTGTGAAGTGTCTCTTCACTGACAGGGCTGACTTCTCCAACTGGGTGGTTATAACCACCTTTATTATAATTCAACGCCCCTTTAATATTTTCTAGGGCCTACTTCTTATTCTGCCTATTACAATTATCTTTTGACCAATCTGCATAAGGGGATTTGGTCCTTTATAATAACCGACATGATCAAACCACAATGGGGATTGATCCAATGAATAATATATCAAATAATAATAAGAATACACTTTGTAGTTACATTATTTTAACACTCCCCCTTAACAAGAAGGGTATTCTTCAACAACATCATGCGAGAGAGAGAGAGACCTTTATCATCAACAACATCAAGTGGGTGAGAGGAAAACATCATCAATATCATATTGGAAAACTGATTGACGTATCTATAAATCATCATAATTTTTGTTCATCGACAACATCGTCATTCTCAAAGGAATGCCATCATCATCTGTGTCACTGTGTATTAGTATAAAAACGGATACATCATCATCATCATCATCACAACACGAGGTTGGCTCATCATAATACAGGACTATCTTTACATCACAGTTGTCAAGATGGAAGCTCAATACTCATCTCATCTCAATGTCTTGCTTTACGTCACAACACTCAAGATGGAAGTAAGATACTAGACTAGCTTTACGTCACAACTATCAGGATGGAAGCACAGTACTAGTCTCATCTCATTGTCTTGATTTACGTCACAACACTCAAGCTGGAAGCAAGATAATCGTCCTACTTTACGCCACAATCATCTGATCAGAAGTAGGATACTAGACTGGCTTTACGTCATAGCTATCCATCCATAAGGTCAGTGCTAATCTCATCATATCATCTTGCTTTACGTCACAACCATCAGGTCAGAAGCAAGGTACACATCCTGCTTTACGTCACAACCATCAGGTCGGAAGTAGGGTACTAGACTTGCTTTGCGTTGCAACTATACAGCTGGAAGCACAGTACTAGTCACAAATCATCTTGCTTTATGTCACAACCATTAGGTCAGAATAAAGGTACTCGTCCTGCTTTACGTTGCAACCATCAAGTCGAAAGCAGGATACTAGACTAGCTCTAAGTCACATCTATCCAGCTGGAAGAATTGTTCTAGTCACATCACATCATCTTGCTTTATGTCACAACCATCAGGTCGGAAGAAAGAGATGTCTCATCTCAGCATCTACTCCCCCTTTCGAGGAGGGTCCTTTCAGACTATACCAAGCTTATCTCGAAAGTACTCAAACTTTATACGAGATAGTGGCTTGGTCAACACGTCAACAATGTGTTCATCCGTGCTAATGTACTGGAGCTTTAAGGCTCCTCTCTGCACCATGTCATGGATTTAATGATAACAGATCTCTATGTGCTTCGACCTGTCGTGGAATACAAGATTCTCTGTCATATTTATGCAGCTCTGGTTGTCACATAGAATCAAGGTTTCTATCATCTCTAAGTCAAATAGGTCGGTCAACAAATTTTGAAGCCATATAGCTTTGCAGCTGGCAGAACATGCAGCAATGTATTCTTCTTCCATTGTGTTGAGAGCAATGCTAGATTTCTTCCTACTCTTCCATCATATCATAGCTGATCCCAAACTGAAACAACATCTTGAAGTGATTTTCCTATCAGAAACACTTCCTGCCCAATCTGCATTAGTATATCCACTCAATGTGAAATCATGATCTCCATCATAGTTGAGACCAAAATCTATTGTACCCTTAAGGTACCTCATCACATGTTTTGTAGCCACTAAGTGAACATGTCTGGGTTCTACCAGAAATTGACTCAAGTTGTTCACGACAAAACAAATGTATGGTCTGGTATTCATCAGGTACATCAGTGATCCAATAATCTGTCTGTATAGTGTGGCATTAATCAATTCTGACGAAGTATCGACCAACAGCTTTAGCTTTGCTTCCATGGGTGTATTCATGGGCTTGCACTCCAACATGTCGAATCTCTTCAGGATTTCGACCGTATACTTCTCTTGGTTAAGGAATATCCTCTCAGGACTCTTCCATAACTCAAGACCTAATAAATAATGCATTAGGCCAAGGTCTTTCATTTCAAATTCTGAGGCAAGTCTCTTTTTACATTTGGTGATGATCTTTTCTTCTCCAGTTAAGAATAAGTCATCCACATATAGAAGGAATATTACTGGCTCATTATTCATGACTTTGAAGTAGAGGTTAGAGTCTTCTTTACTCTTGGTAAAGCCTAAGATCATCAAGAAACTGTCTATACAGCCATACCAAGCTCTAGGAGCTTGCTTCAATCCGTATAGGGCTTTCTTCAATTTGCAGACATGAGACTTCTTGTCTTCAACCTCAAATCCTTGGGGTTTCTCTATATACACTTCCTCTTCGATGACACCATTCAGAAAAGATGTCTTTACATCCATTTGGTGCAGCTTCCACTTCATATTAGCTGCAAGAGCTATGATGGTTCTGATTAAAGTGTATCTGTCCACAGGAGCGAATGTCTCTTCATAGTTAATGCCTTCTTTCTGAGAAAATCCATGAGCGACAAATCTTTCTTTATACTTCTCAATACTTCCATCAACAATGTGTTTTATTTTGAAGAGCCATTTGGAGGATACCATATCT
The DNA here is from genome assembly GCA_009831015.1 of Picea engelmannii. Lineage (NCBI taxonomy): Eukaryota > Viridiplantae > Streptophyta > Pinopsida > Pinales > Pinaceae > Picea > Picea engelmannii. The sequence continues at coordinate 28,636 of ML826189.1, forward strand.
TTATTCTTCGGTCTGGGAACTATTTCCCATACTTTGTTCTTCATTATGGATTGGTATTCCTCTATCATGGCATCTACCCATTCTTTCCTCTAAATGGCTTCTTCAAATCAGGTAGGCTCCTCTTCTAGGAGATCACACATCAAAGCCATATAATTGGAGAATGGATTTGGTCTTTTCACCTGTCTCGTAGTTCCTTGGGGAATATCGTACTTCTCTCCATCTTGAATAATCTCTCTAGCCCAAGCTGGCTTTGTTTTATGGAGGGTCGTCATCTGAGGAGGTTCTTTCACTTCTACTATATCATGGTCTTCTAGAATTTCCTCATCAGGGGAAGTTAAGACTTCCCTCACTGGTTCTGTAGCTCTCGAAAACTTCATTGCAGTATTGGGGATTACGGGTTCCTCTTCATATACTTCTTCAAGCTGGCATAGTTTATATTTCTTGAGTGTTGCATATTCATCAAAGGTCACATCCCTGCTGATCTCAATGTGATGGTGACCTGGTATATAGATTCTGAAGGCCTTGGAGACCTCACAGTATCCCACAAATATTCCCTTCTTTCCTGAAGGGTCCAACTTGTTTCTCTTTTCTTTAGGTATATGAATAAACACTGGACAGCCAAATATTTTGAGATGGCTTACCTCTGGCTTCTTTTCAGTGAACATCTCTTTCAGTGTCTTGAGCCCAAGTGCACTATGGGAAAATCGGTTCTGCACATATACAACTGCCATTGTTGCTTCTGCCCATAAGCACATAGGAAGATCTTGATCATAGATCATAGTCTTCATAGCTTCCATTATTTTTATGTTCTTTCATTCAGCTACACTATTTTGTTGGAGATTATAGGGAGTAGTGAGTTCCCTCTTGATCCCAACATCTTTGCAGAAGTTCACAAACTCTTTTGAGGTATATTCTCCTCCATTATCTGACATGAGTATCTTAATCTTCCTTGCAGAAAGGTTCTCTATTTGAATTCCTTGAACTTGCTGAACACTTCAAATATATCTAGGTCTTACGAGAATAATCATAAATAAATGATACATAATATGCATACCCACTAATGGAGGATGATGGCATTGTGCCACACACATCTAAATGAATGAGTTCTAGGACTCATTCTGCTTTGTTGTCTTTCTTTGGAAACGGGTTCTTGATGTTCTTCCCTTTGTGCACATCCATTGCATATGCCTTCATGTTCAACCTTGAGTTTTAGTAAACCTATGACTGCTTTGCATATGTATGGTAGCGCCTTGTAGTTGATGTGAGCTAATCTTCTATGCCAAATTTCACATGAGTTTTGTTTTTTCAATGGCATGGGCCATGGCAGCGTCTGAGTGACCCTTTAGCTTATGCAAGCCACCTTATTCTTTTCCAATGATGATTGCTTCATTTATGGTCTCTCCTTTAGCACATTTCCTTCTGCAACCTTCACTATAGCTTCCTTAGGGTTATTACATGTGACCTGGAGCAAGGTCAACAAAACAACAAGAAAGAATAATATCCTTCTGATAATATAAAGCAATAGCATGAACAATCATCACAGTAGCTCCTTTAGAGATATCACTTATAATTTATCTGAAGCAAAGATTAAAGTTAAAGAATACAATACGAAATGAGGTCAACACTCTCATAGTGTTGTGACCAAGCATTCTTCCATGGAAACCTGGAACTAACACATGAGGTTTCTCCTAGAGGAGGTGTTAGTTGTATCAAGCAAAGCATTTACCTCTATATGCTCACATGCTATCAAGTATAATACTTTACAAAGATTGTTATCTCAATTATAGTCATCAACTTGTCATGTGCACCTTTGAATCTTATCAACTTGATTTAATCAAACCTAGAACCTTGTCTTCAGGAATGAGTGCTTACTTTTCTTCCAAGTCTCCTTCACTCAAGATGACAAGTGCTTTCTTCAAACTGTCTGATGTACTAAGACAATACACTATCTTGATAGAAGGTTGGGTTAGAGGATAAGATCCATGATCTCAAATTTTAATCCATCTAATACCTTGACTTAGAAAAGGTTAGAATGATGGTCATAGCTACAACATGCAACACTCATCAAAATAATAATGCATATTAGAATAATCACACCTGGGTTGCTTCATTCCTTTGAATGTGTTGGATCTTGAGATCCTTCTCGATCTATGGCAAGAGATCTCTTCTCCTTCAAATACTCTTTAGGGTTTAACCATTAAACATATGTGAGTACATACCTCTGATAGCATTTGCAGGTAGTGGCTCCATCTGGTAACAGTGGTAATCATTACCAACTCTTAAGAAAACTTCAAGGGTGATTGCAACTGGTTATACGGCTACAACTGCAACTGATGTTGCAACTGCAACTGATGTTGCAACTGCAACTGGTTCTGAAACTACAAATTCAACTACAACTTAGGGTTTCATGAGGAAACCCTAATTTTTCAAACTTCAAATTTTGAAATTCTGATCTAGGGAATAGATGCGTTGAGCTGAGGCGAGTATGCTGGTGTAGTCAGAATTTCAAAAATCGAACTTTTACCCCCTCAAACTTGATCTGCGGATTTCTGGACTGGTGCTTCTGGTTTTCTAGTATTTTGTGAAACTAGGGTTTCACATTCTAGGAGATCTAGCCACTGAAAATGTGTACTAAAGGTGCCAAAATGATCCTTGGGGGAGGACACACTTTTCCAGGTGGTTTTAGGGCTGAAATACCTTTCCAACAAAAAGCCCTAATTTTCATGTACGACAACAGTGACGTTTTTCACTTTTCTCTTGTGAAACATGCTCTCTTCAGCTTAGCTCTAGTACCATGTTAATGTTTAAGCTAGTATTATAGTTCTTTGCATTTCAATAGATAACAATAGCATAATACAAGATCACTGAGAGATACACAATCACAAGAGATAGAACATTTATCCTGGGAAACCCTCTAGGGGAAGAAAACCCAACAAAACTTCCTTATTATAGATAGACAATACAATGCCAAGAGATAACTCAAACTAAAACAAAAGTTCCTCTCCCAAAGATGCGCCACTCTCTCTTCTTCTTTTGCAATTCCGAAACTTGTCTCTCAAAATGAGCAAGTGAGTTTTGTGTCTAAGTGAGGCTCTAGCCTCCTTATTTATATTAGATTGTCACGTGTGAAGTGTCTCTTCACTGGCAGGGTCGACTTCTCCAACTGGGTGGTTATAACCACCTTTATTATAATTCAACGCCCCTTTAATATTTTCTAGGGCCGACTTCTTATTCTACCTATTACAATTATCTTTTGACCAATCTACAAAAGGGGATTTGGTCCTTTATAATAACTGACATGATCAATCCTCAATGGGGATTGATCCAATGAATAATATATAAAATAATAATAAGAATACACTTTGCAGTTACATTATTTTAACACTTTCCCATGATGTTGTCTTCTTCAATAAGGATATTCCTGCCATTCCCAGGAATCCAGGTGAGCTGGCTTTTAATGAGAGGGACGGAGGTAGAAAGAAGCTATTAAGCCCTAATGTTGTCTCATTACCCCTTAATTGGGGAATATTAGATTAGTAATGTTATTTTATTTATGTCGGCTTTAGGCCATTAGTTTTAATTATGTCATATTTAGGCCATTAGTTGTAATTATACCTCCTAGTCTCCTATATATACCAAGGAGACATTTTCATTTTCAATCATCTGGTACTTGAACATTTAAGTGGGGTAAAAGGAGGTTGCCCCCTCGAAGAGGCTTATTATCTGAAATTATCTCTTTTTCAAGGCGTTGAGTACTTTTCCTGATGTTTTTCTATGCTATATTGATGTTTGGTTCTTAACATATGGTATCAGAGCTCAAGGTCTTGGGGTTTCGTTGCTACATATGAGACACCGTGGAATTTTCGCTATAACGTTTTTTATACAATGTTTCAGAAGGAACCACTTGGAGGGTATTTAGTACACGGATCAAGGTACGTTGGGTTCAAAATTCAGCTCCTGAGGCCTTATACTTTCAGAGATACATCCTATACAAGATAGGGTTATGGAATCATCCTGAAATGAGTCATTGTGGAATTTTCGCTATAAAAAATTTTCTGTAACATTTCAGAACCTGAACTTTGGAGGAAATTTACAGAAATTAGTAAGGTATCTGTGGTAAAAAGTTTATATTCTGAGACATCTTAAATTTGTAGATACACCTTGTGTAAGATAGGGTATCTGACTAGTCCTATTGACTAGTCTCAAGAAGGTGTTCCAGGTAAAACAAGAATAACGTCTTGCTGGAGTATCCAAATTGAGTGGGACTGGTTGCATTGGATCGTGCACAGTCTGTAGCATTTTGGGTGTGAGTTTTAGAGTTTTATATCAATTATTTTGTGCGGGGCATTCTATACAAGTGAGATCTCCTGGAAAGGCCAAAAATCAGCAAGTTGTGGGGAAGTTACCATAAATTCCACTTGGCACATCCAATTTTGATCAGACCTATGGAATTACAGAGAAGACATATCATAGAAATACATAAAGGAAATTTTCATACCCAAAAGGGCTGAAACTTGGAGATACAATAGAAGAAATATTGTCTAGCAGAACCACCTCAAAATCAAGGTTCAAAAGTGATACTCGGCCAACATGCCACCCAAAAAGGGAACTTCTACACCAAATAAGCCTCCAGAAAATCCTACTT
>ML826190.1:32012-55625 GCA_009831015.1 Picea engelmannii
TTCTATTGAATTCTTCTCTTTATCGTCGTGTCAGGTGACTTAGTGGTGTATGTGCACACCAACCTCGGTCTTATATACAGGGAGAGAGAAGAGTGGTTGAAGGGAAAGACAAAGATGTGGGATGCGTTTCTTGATGATACGGGTTTGAACAACAGTGTTGAGTTGGCATTAGCCAACTTGGATCTTAATGAACTAGTGCTAGAGCTGGTAGCTTTTGATGATGGTGATCCTCTTGAGGGGTCATCCTCCAGAGTCCACATCAACAAATGCACGAATTGCATTGGATATAGGGGAGGAGGAGGATGGAGGAGAGAGCAGTGGTAGTGATGCCAATCTTGATGATTATGACATGGAGGACTACTGACAGTCACGACTCATGAGCTATGAGATTCTTCCATCTACGGTTCTAGTATCAACCCTATGACTATTTTGTATTTGTTATTGGCATTCCCACCTAGTGACTCTAACTCATTGTTTATCTACATTGTAATGCATTTTGATTTTGATGACTTAATGAGATTGAGAATGCTGCACCTTATGATTCTAATTTCTTGTATGTTCAGTGTTTGCCATTTGATCATCATTGATGTTACAATGTAGTATGTTACACATTTTGTATCATGTAAATCTTCTAGTTTCTAACAAAATATGAATCTTTATGCCTATATTTCATTTTTGTATGTGTAATTTAAAACAAAAAATCATATATATAATTTTTTAATATATATATATATATAAACGTATCCTGTTTCTGGGGGTCGTTTTGCCTGTGTCGGATTCTCGTATTTCCATGTCTCGTGTCCACGTGTCTGGTGACTTAGCTTTATTGTTACTATCTCAACTCAAGCAAATAAAATTTATCTAACTTACTTTAAAAACTTTCAAAGGCAATATCACAAAGCAAGCGTTTCATTCAACAGCCCACGATCTCATTAAGGCACTGGTCTCATTATTTACACATATCTTTGCTTCAATTTCATATGTGCAAGAGCTTATTTTCATTCATTATATTTGGGATTGTCTAATCAGCTTGTGGTTTATTACTCGCAGATAATTTGTATCCTTTATCACATTTTGTGTAAGTATCTTATGTATTGGATATCTCTTTTCATCAATCTTTTATCTTACGAATGAATGAATGAATATCATATGCTTCTAGTGTAAGCTTTGCTTTGATATACTTGTCTTTACTTGCAATAAAACTCCTAGAATTATTCTTTTGTTTATACTAGCTTAAGCCATAGTATTTTGTTAAGGACTACCCCCCTTGGCTTCGCTAGGAGTTGGCCTAGACGGAGGAGTCGAGGATCATGTGACAACACCTTGACTCGAGACTTGCACCCAAGGACACACTGAGTGGATTGAAGATTTTTTCCACGTTACCCAAGTCTGTATACAGGTAGTGACACTTCCCATATTGAAAACACTCTCTAGGGATTTAGGCTCGAAGAGACACACCTCATGTTGAATGTTCTCCTTTAAAGTGCGCATAAAGAGATCTAACAAATTATCCTTTTCAATGTTCTTTACCCTGAGACTTAGTTTTTCTAATTGTTGAATGTGCTCTGTAATTGGACCTCTTTGTCGAAGATTTATCAATTGACTAAATAATCTATTACTCGTAATATCCCCATAATGTGCTATCAATTCTTTCGTAAAAATGGACTAAGAGATAATAGATTCGTTTTTTCTTTCACAAAGTTATTGATACTAGACAAATTGATCATTTTCCAAATACAAGGAGGCAAGACTTACCTTTTGTAAGGTTGGCACTTGGTGTAGATCAAAGAATTGCTCCATTTGAAATATCGATATTATAGGATATCTACCATCAAACTTCCTCATCAATCTTGGGAATTAAGTAGTTCCTTGGTGCCAAGTGGAACCCCTGATGATGTTGATCTAGAGGTGATGAATAATCATGATTTTGGGGCTCAATCTTTATTTCCTCCACATTTACATGATTTCCTAATGTCCCGATATCTCTCATCTAGGGTACGTAATAATATGGTTGACATGTAATTTTGCAATTCTTCCATCTTTTTATCCATCTTCTTTTCCATTTGTTTCCTATTTTCATCCATCTTCTTTTCCATTTGTTTCCTATTTCCATCCATCTTCTTTTCCATCTGTTCCATCTTATTTTCCACATGTTCCATCTGCTTTCCCTTTTCTGTTTGTACATTTATCAAATCAGACTTTTTCACTGACCTATCATTCAATTCATTAATTTGGTTATCCAAATTGGATAGTTGGTTCTGTAACTCTTCATTTTCTTCATAAGAAGTCTTGGTTGAGGTTCCAGGAGGTTTAATGGGAGAAGTAATTTTTGGAGCACCCTTTTCCATGTGGGACAAAAATAATAATACTCCTCTTTTTTCTCTTTATTACAAATTTTAAATCACCAAAAACAATTCTTTCAATCAAAAGTTAATCCAATTGTAAGTTGAGTACCTTTAAAACCTCTTGCTGATTCTTATCCTAGTCCGATTAGTGAACTTGTATGGAATGCCATGTGTCCAATATTTCAGATCTGATTCTGAAATTTTTACTTGAAATAGTATGGTCTTCCTTCTTTCCAAAAGAACAAGTAGCATTCAATTTGGATTTACCAAGCTTAAGATATATCACTTCTACCAATAACACCTGTTTGAGACTAGTTTTAGGATTAATCAAATAACCCTAATTTCCACAATGTATATCTTAGAAATTAAACCAATCCAAAACCTGAATTTTTTACCACAAGTACTTCACTGTGTCTCCTTAGGATCCTGAAAATTTCACAGCCTGAAACCTTGTTGAATAAAAGTTATAGCAAAAATGCTAGGATAACTTGCTTGAAGAAGCAAAACCCGAGGATCTTATTCTCTGAAACCAAATGTTATGCATCAAACGATCAAAATAGCATAAAGAGAGAGAAAAGTAGCTCCATGCCTTGATAAAGAGAGAAGAATGAATGTTAATTCTCTTTGAGGGGGCAACCTCCTTTTACAATAGAACAAATGTACAAGATGAGATGATACTAAACCTAGGTCTCTTTGGTGTATATATATATATATATATGAGACCAAGGTTACAATTACAATTAAAAGGTTTAGTCGACAACACCAATATAACAACAGAAATACAACAACTCAATATTTGGAGCTTTACATGGGGCTTTGTCTAGGGGCTTAACACTACACCATGGGTCAATGTAGCACTTCATATCCAAGGTACATTAGTTATGAAGAGAGGCACAATCTAGTATATGCGTATCACTTTAGGTTGCTAATGCATCTATGCTATCATTAGCACATTTACATTCCTCACTTTCTACTCCATTCCATTGAAAGGATGGTTGTCGAAGTCCAAATAGGTAAGATTGGTACTCTTGCACATCATGGACTTATTAGATTATTGGTGATTGATGCCTTGTCTAGTAAACACCTTAGAGTAACATGGGAACAATTCGTGGGTTTACATGGTGAAGAAGTTCAAATGATAGAGACTAAAGAGGTAGTAGAATCTCCTAAGAAACAGTCTCATGAAAAAGCTGTGGAATCCTCTAAGAAGAAATTGCCCAAGGGAAAGTCTTCTAAGAGGCAGATTGAGATTGAAATTCCCAACGAGGAGACCCCATAGCGAAGCAGTCAAACCCCTTAGAGGGATAGAAGTTTAAATCAAAGGAAAATCATACATGAGGAAGAAGCAAGAGTGGATTTTCCATGGGTTGATGAAGCGGAACCCTCTGCTTCACTTATTGTTGAGTTGTCAATTCAAAAAAGCGATTACCCAATTCAATTAGATCTCATCTTTGACAGAATTAGCAGTGCCCAAAGTAGAGGAAAGGGGAGATCAAAACATCCTTGCAAGGACTAGGGCATAGTCATTAAAGAGAATAAGAAATCACATATCACTATCCCAAAGATTCAAAAAGGACACTGAGCACTATTGTATCAACTAAGGAGGTCGAAGGGTTGCTTAGTTGACTCAAAATATCAGAGTTGGAGACTAAAAAGTGGAGGGAAATTGCAGAATCAAGTGATAAGGGAGCCATTTCAGTTAAACACCACAACCAGGTAATCTCCTCTTTGAAAGAAAAATCTGATATTTTGAAAAAGCAACATTTGGATACCATGGGGCAACTTGATGTTGAACATTTTAGTTAAAGGAAGAAGCTATAGAAATAGTAGGGAGTAATAGATGAAAAATATGATAAGTTCATTTGTTGGAAAGTTTGAATAAGAACGATGTATAATATGCAGATGAGATGTTATCATGTTGACTACTTGCTAGAGTGTACACACTCTACCTCAAGGAATAATGGTTCAAGTTTTACTAGAGAGAATTGCCTCTCATCTATCTTTTGAGTTAGAAAAACAAAAGGAATTATGTAAAATCTACTTCAATTGTACTCTAAAGAAACAAAATTGCTATGTGAATTCTAAATACACCATTATGCAGTCTCTCAATCCCTAGGATGTGCAACTAAGAACATGTGTCTCTTAGTTGCAAAATGAGGAAAGCACGTTTGATGAATTGCAAAAATATAGAGCTAAGGTGTTCGAAGCTAATTAGGTAAGAGAAAAAGTACTAAATTAGGAGAGGTGTTGAACAATCACACCAGAATGTTTGGAGATCTAGAAGTGATACCTGTATTGGAGAAGAGACAACAAGAGGCACTTGCATAGTATCAATATCATGAAAACATCAAGGAACAAGTTGTTGGACTGTTCTTAGTCAAGATGGGAAGAACTCACACCTATGTTGAAAAGAGCATGACCACTTTCCTTTCTAAGGCTCAAAAACCCTATCTAGGGCCCAATTATATGTTCATACTCTCCAAATGGTAATCTTTACTAGGATAGGATTGAGATTAAGATTTCCATTGTTATTGCATCCTGTTCCTATTTGGAAAAATATGCGAGGTTAATATTGCCACAAAAGAAGAAACATGGAGGGAAGTAGAAAATGATTCAGGCTATTACAACATCAAAGGACTCACTCACTGGTTTTGCTAGAGCCATCTCTTCATGTCACCTTGGACTTCATTGTATAATCTTTAGTAATCCTATTCTAGGGAAGCCCCCCTTGAGCTAGAGGAGAGTTGACTTAAATTGTGAAGAGGGCTTGTGAGGTGACATTGGCAATTTCTCTTAGTTCCTCCAAGGTCTCACTTGAGATTTAGGACTTGATTTCAAGAAGTGAGGGTTTGAAAGGTAACAACACCAACAACCTTAATTGTTGAATGGCATTGATTTGTGCTTTGGTACAACTTTGGATTGCGATAGGCCCTTCTCAACTTCTATTATGACCAAGAAAGTATTCACAACATTATCTATTGCATTCCCTTTTGCGATCGACCCTTGTTTTTGATCATATTCATCACAACCATGACTTGTACTTGATCTTTAGCATATAAGAAAAAATTGTAGAAAAATCAGAAAAATCGCGATTTTTTTCGAGGAAACAATTTTTTGTTTAATAAAAATCGTGATGTTTTGAGTTTACCAAAAATCGTGATTTTTTGTAAAACTCGTCGTCGTTTTGGAAAAAATAGCGATTTTTTTGGAAAAAATTGCCCTGTCGCAGATTAAAAGCTTGATTTGTTTTTTTTTCTATCATTTTGTTTTGCAGTTGATATGGAGTACCAAGGAAAGAGGTGTGTGGAGGCCATCAAGCATATTTGAGGTGTGCAAAGGCAGGGTATTGAATTCATCCACAAATTTTTAAGATTTTTTTGGCAGAGCAAGGTTCAAGTGGTTGGATCTTTGAAATTTTCATTCACAACCTCCAAGCATAGGTATGTATGCCCTTCCCAATTTGTATACTAATTGTTTCCATACACTTGCATGTTTTCTTGCTTCTTTGTTTGCTTAGATTTTTTTTTTTTGATCATCTTGCTAATAATTTATAGAACAAACAAAATGTAAGGGGCTTTTTGGAAAATTTCAATGGGGTATTTAGCTTGTTTTTTTAGTTTTTTAGCCATCTTGTTGATGCCATTTTTCATGGCTAATATTCTTCTTTGCATGGCTGATTTTTTAAATTAATATGCTGCAAATTTTTTTTTCAAGTGGGGTTTAATGTTTTTTTTTTTCCCTAGGTCCATTCCCATAGCACTAAGAAAACATGCCTAGGGCCTTTGATCCACTGTGGGAATATGGTGAACGTGAAAATGGAACAAACCGAAACACTTTAAATTGCAAATTATGTGGGGCACATATGACAGGAGGAGTATACAGGTTGAAATACCATTTGGCCAAAATCCCGGGCCATGATGTTGGGCCTTGTCCAAATGTGACCCCAGAGATTATGAGATCTGCCCATGATTCAATTAATACAAAGGAAAGAAAGAAGGAAGAGACAACTGCAAAGAGAGCTGAAGTTGCAGCTTTTAAGACATATCAAAGTTCAGGGATATTTGCCAGTGCCACTGAGGGTAGTGAGAGGGGCTCTACAAGCATAGATTCACCTGCTGGGAGGATCCCATCTTTCTTTGTTCCAAGAACTGGAGCTGCAGCACAACCATCAATTAAATCAATGGTTAAAAAACAAGAGCAACAAGAAGCAAGCACGGTAATGGGGAGGTGTCTTTTCTGGAGTGACTTACCTCTCACCATCACCAGAAACAACCCATTTTGACAGCCGATGTGTGATGCCATTGTAGTTGTTGGCCCGGGGTTTAAAGCCCCTTCATATGAGGACTTGCGGGGGCCTATTCTTCAAGTAGAGAAGAAGGACATCAATTCCCGGTTGATGGAGTTCAAGAAATCACGGGAAATCTTCGGGTGCACAGTGATGTTTGATGGATGGATAGATGGGAAGGGTAGGACCCTTCTCAATTTCTTTTTACATTGTCCTAAAGGTACCATGTTCATAAAATCAGTTGATGCATCCACACATGTGAAAGATGCATCACTATTATGTGAGTTGTTGCATGGGTTCATTGAGGAGATTGGTACACACCATGTAGTGCAAATCGTAACAGATAATGCAACTAATTATGTGGCTGCTGGTAGGATGCTTATGGAGAGGCATAAAACAGTGTTTTGGACTCCATGCGTTGCACACTGCCTTGATTTGATGCTCGAGGATGTGGGGAAAATTCCCTTCATCAAGGAGGTGATTGATCAGGCGAAGAGCATCCTGAAGTTCATATATAACCATGGTTTTGTTCTCAACCTCATGAGGACACACACCAAATATAGGGAGTTGCGACGTTCGACAGTCACACGTTTTGCGGCACACTTCCTCACCCTCGAGTCTTTGTTTCAATGTCAGAAGCAAATGTTTGTTTATGGTCAGTGGCGTGATTGCAAATATAACATGGGAGTGGATGGTAGAGCTATTACTCGATTGGTGTACACTGACTCCTTCTGGGAAGGAGTAGAAGAAGTTTGCTCAGTTGCTGAACCTTTGGTAAAGGTTCTAAGATTGGTTGATGGCGATAATCCCGTAATGGGCTATTTGTATGAGGCGATGGATAAGGCCAAAGAATCTGTCCAAGCTTATTATGAGGGAAAGGGTACCCCTGGGTACAACAAACAAATGATGATATGGGATTTGATTGATAGTTGGTGGACCAGAATGCTCCATCGACCCATTCATGCAACAACGCTTTTCCTCAACCCTGCATTTTCCTACAAATGCAACTTTGACTTTGATGACAAGGTGATGGATGGCCTCTTTACTTGTCTTCGGAGGATGGTACCTGATGCTAGCACTCGGGATCAAATAAATCGCGAGATAGAGATGTATCGAGAATGTGTTGGATTATTTGGCTTTGAAGATGCAGTCAGGCTAAGGACCACTTTGATGCCACGTAAGTCATTAGATTTTTAAAATTCAATTATGTATTTTAAATTTTTATTTGAAAGTTAATTATGTTCATTGTTTAAAACTTTAATGTTTTCTTTCTTTCTTATTTGTTGCAGATGTTTGGTGGAGGAACTATGGCACAAAAGCACCAAATTTACGAAAAGTTGCCATTAGAATACTCAGTCAAATGTGTAGCTCTTTGGGTTGTGAGTGCAATTGGAGTATTTTTGACAAAATACACTCCAAAAGACGCAACATGTTAGAACTTTAACAAAGCAATTAGCCAATTACATTTATTGTAATTTAAATTTATAACACTCAACACTCATTAATTTTTTTAAATTTTATGACCCTCTTACAGGTTGGTATTCCCACATCTTAATGACTTGGTGTATGTCCACTACAATCTCCGGCTTTGGATGAGGCAAATAGAGAAAGAGTCAGAAGTGGATGCCATTTCTTTGGACAATATTGATATATTGTCTAAGTGGAGGGTGGAGGTTGAGGTGCCTTTCTTGGATGAGGCACCTGCATGGTTAGAGGAAGGGGAGCAAGAGCAACAACACAAGGAGGAGGAGGAGGAGGAGGAGGTTCATCCATACACCACGGAGGATGATGTGCCAGTGGAAAATGAAACACCACCTTCTACAGAGTTTGGAGTAGCTAGTCCTCCATCCATCATTGATCATCATATAGTTGATGCATGGACAAGACCTTCTGCCTCTAGTTCAAGGCCTAGTAAACATCCCATGATCTTTCCTCGTAAAAGGGGGAGAGGGCATTGATATCATATAGCTAGTTGCTAGTTTTGGGACATATACATTTATATATGTGATCATTGATGTCATTTTGTATTGGTTTCAGACTTTCAATAACGACTTTGATGTATTGGTTTTTATTTGGCATCCGCTATATCATATATATCAGTTCTTTCTCCATATTTATGTTCCTATGTGTTTATATGATGTTGTTGTTGTTTTATATATTGAAAAATGTTTAAAATTTTGAAAAAAATGAATAAATTATGTATTTTTTAATGTTTGCTGAGGTTTTCCAAAATTTTCCCATTTTTTCGCCGATTTTTCTGATTTTTTCGCTGATTTTTCCACTAAGATGTTTTCAGGACCCTTGCTGATTTTTTGCCGATTCCGATGTTTTCTTTTATGATCTTTAGCATGACGCAAATCCTTCTTACATTGATCATTCATGTGGCATCTTCAACGTATCAACACACAGATCTGTGTGCCAACTCAGTGCTAGATTCCTTGGAATCATCAATCCGATCTCACAGTTTAACTCAGTCAGTGCAACCATGAACTCTGGCGATTAAAGTTGACCATGTCCATTCCAGTGTGACTAAAAGCCAATGGGTTTCCAGAAATGTTGCGAGGTTGTTATTCTTCTGGCCAACTTTGTAACCATAGCATTGATGGCAAATTCTATTCATTCACTTGTATAAATATAACATTCCATACGTAAATCATCAAGTGGGACCATGTATATTCATGTAGTTTTGTGGCAATCATCTTTGATGATGATTGAACTCTATCGCAACTGTCATCATGATTAGAGCCATAATGATCTCTTATATTGCTTTTGTCCCTGCTATTTCTTTTTAGCTCATTCTTGTACTAGAAATAGATGTACATTTCCGCTGATATCTGGGTTTGATCTATGTTCCTTTCTTTTGCTTCTATTGGCCCTTTGTTTCCTTGTTTGGGTTCTTTGTGCTTATGCATTACACTTGATTCACTTGAGTAGCATTACAAAGTTCTTAATAGTTCTTGTTAATATGCTTTTGCAACATTAAATGCTTTTGCAACATTAATCGCTTCTAAGTTCTGCTAGGTCGAGTTATTGTTCACAAAAACCCATCAGCCATTGCGATTGGTCATTGCAACCAGTGTGGTTGCACTGCTCAGTGTGACATAAATTGTGGGCCCGACCAATCTCCACAAACGAAGGGACTGTGTGCCTGAGGTGACCAATTGCACCTTGGGTCTGAATCAAGGACTTTTCTCTGTTTAAATACCATTTCATTGTATTGTATTAGCTCTCTTGAGCGTAACACTCTTGAGTCTTGTGAATGAATCCTTCTCCGATCTTGGCACATAGAGCACCTCTACTTTAATAGTGCCATGTACAAATTTATACTTTGTACAAAACTGTAATTTAAATTGAGCACCTCCAAGACTTTGCTAGTCTACTTGTTTATTCAATGTCTAGTTCTGTTTTGATGTTAGAGCACTACCTTCTAGTTTGTTGACTTGCATTAGTTTAAGTGGTACACCTTAGAATACATTAAAGCACAATTTCTATAGTTATATGCAAGTAATGGAGGGCCATTGCTCTTCAAGGGGAACAAATAATCTGTTTGACATTGACATCTCCATAAGTCAACATTAAAACTAATGTCAACCACTAACATCAACTAACCTTGGCCAACACTTTCAACCGACATGGATATCAAGATTCAACCTAAATCAAAAGTTTTGACTAGGAAGATGAACCATTGTAGTATTAATGTAGAAGTTGAACCATAAACAATTACACTTTTGAACTGTCAACTGCCTTAAATATTGGATAGTACTTTTCTATCTATAAATAGTCTTTCATTGTATCATATTAGCTGTCTTGAGACTAGCACTCTTGAGTCTTATGTATGGGATTCTGCCTTAGCAAACCTTCTTAGGTTTTGGCACAAATAGCACCTTTGTTCTAACAATCTCACAAATGTATTATAATACTTTATGTACACATTTGTACATTGTTCGACATTGTAATAAGTTGAGCACCTTTGATACTTTGTTAGTCTACTTGTTACTTAATGTTCTGTTATGTTCTATTGTAATATGACTGCACTCTAGTTACTTGAATATATATTATTGCCTTAATTCACAAATTTGTATCCAAATAATAATTAATTCCCTAGAATACTTCTCTCAAGGCAATATGAGGGCTTTGGATTAGTATGGTATCGTTGCATAAAGGAAATAAGATTTTGAGCCCAATTAGAATTTAATGCTCGTTTATATAAGGTCTGCTTACAAGAAGATGAAATTGAACCTGCAACTACTTGTGATCGTGTTCATGCACAATTTATGCATCCCTAGATGGGCACAAACCAGCGTAACACTTTGAATAATCAAGGCCCTCTTACTAGCATCCAAACTTTTATTGACAAAGAATTATAGCGGTAGCATAAATAATTGTATAGTTGGTTTGCCCAATTTCTGATGGTGCTCAACCCATATGCACCAATGACATCTGATGCATCAACTGACACATAGACAACATTCGATGGTCGCAATCCATTAGAGTGCAAGTCAACATTGATATTCCCTTATTTTAAGCTAAAATGATGTATAAAACATAGAAGATTCTCTGCAAAAACTAGATACATACTTTTCTATTAACTAACTTGAAGAAGAAATGAAGATCTCCTTCACCACACTCAATTTCACATCTAACATTCTCTGCTGGTGGGAAGCATATGTATAGTTGTGCCATGAAGAAAATCAAGCACCTGTGACACGCTCGAATGATTATTAAGATATTCTAAGACAAACAGTATGTCAGTTAAATTAAAGACAAGTATATCCAGTGCCTATGCCTATGCCAAAAGCCTATCCAATTGGAATTCAATATTAGGGTACATCTTTGAATTCCATACAGTGTCCATTCGATTAGATATTTGCAACATCAAGTACCTGAAAATTTTGAAGTAGATATTTTTTATAGCTATAGTTAGATTGAGCTTGAATTTTCGACCATCAACACTCTTGGAGATGCTTATATATTAGTTATCAGTGTACAGATGAAATAAACAATGACATAACAATCAAAGACAACATGCTGAACACTGAGAGATGCATTCATAGAGAAAACTTCTGTAGCTACTGGATTTAAACAATTTTATGTCCCACCTAATAACTCATGGTATGCCAAGTACAGCATGACCTTCACACTTTTTTCAAATTTCAGTTAGATTGGAACATTGAGAAAATTAGAGAATGGCTCAGATGAATATGGTTCCACAGATTTAATCGTTTCATTCCAACCAGAAGGTCTAATAACTGATAGCACATTGTTACTATTTGGCTAACACAGAGCATGGAGTTTAAAAAGTCATATTCCCACAAATGGTGTTTCTATATTTTTGTTAAAGTGATGTCATTGCAATATTTGATATTGTTATTGTAGAAAAGTTAGAAATAGATAATATCAAATACATGCATTGCGAAGCCCTTTAAAATTACTTAAATAATCACACCCTCCCATGATTCTGTCTCACAAGATAAGTTCTTCAGAAATACACCTAGCAGGGAAGGACCTTAATTTGCTCATAGACAAGATCGATTGGATCATTCACAGAATCTTGTTATGCACAGTGCTGGCTTTATATAAAAAAGATTTGTAGTTGGATTAGCATTGAAATGAGTACATCCAAGCAAAAATTTCAAAAACATTATTCACGCATTAGTATTCAGCCTCTAATGGTCATCATGCTACTTTGCTGAATTGTTTGTAATATATTTTATTCTCTTTTATCTTCATTCCCACAGAGGTTAGGTTCTTCAAAATCATTGCCCCTGAAAGTTCAGTGATTATTTTGTAAATTTGAACATCTTAAAGAGATGTAGGATAATAAAAGAATACATGAAATCATAGTTCAACAGAGGCATCGATGTACATGGACAAGAACTCCTCCCAACTTGTTCTTTATAAGGCCTCAGTACTCAAGCTTTCTGAATCCCATGAAATTCCATCAACAGCTTTAGACAGGAATTTTCTTCCCTTAGACTTAGTGAATCAGCACACAGAACAATGCTCAAAGTACTGTGGATAAAAGTGGAGCAAACCTGGAAAGACAATTCCTCACCAGCAAGTGAAGTTCATGTCTAGTATAATATCAGATGTAAACTGTAAATTCAACAGAACTAGTAATGGAAGCAAAAGTTGACATTCCTTCATGAGCTATATTGATGGCTCTAGCTAAGGATGATTCATGGCTTTAAAAATAGTTTGCAAAGTCATTTAACAGCACAGTGCCTTCCAGGATGCTGCTATTGATCATAATTTCACATTCCTAGAGTGAAAGACTGCTTACATGCTTGAAGGTATCTTCAATTCTTCTGTAGCTCTAGATGTGGATGAGGAAATTGGCAAGCCCACCAAAAATGTTACTCTTGAAACAGCCAGAATAGAATTCTCAGGTAAAGCAGAAGGATCTATTCGCCAGGGAACATCTGATGCAGGGATATTCCAGAATTTCACTTCCCATACCTGCCATGTGTTTTACTTTAATTCATTAGTCACAAAGCAAAGTGAGATTTTAGCGAGAGGACAAGCCATATTAAGATTGATAAAAACGAAAGTTGACAAAAGTTCTCTCCTCATCCCATGAATAAGCTTTTTGAAATGGGCCTTAAGCAAGCATTCTTGTATCTTATATTTTGTCGTGAAAAGCAATACTACTGATAACTCTTCTGATAAAGAACAGACACTGGTCTCCATCATGTTAAGTGATTTCTGAATAACAATTGTATGATGAAAGCTCATGGCAGTTCAGAATAAATCCCATACATTGACTAGATGGACAGGTCAATACAGATAAAAAACTACAATGGTTCAGAATTCATACTCATTAACATAAATCCCCATATCCTGAAAACAAACATTGATGGTAAGAAATTAAAAATACCCTTCAACCACTGCTATGTTAAAAAATGAATCAGTTTTAGCTTTTGACTGAGGAGCAAGCCTATGGAGCCACAATCACTACCAAACAGGACATAAGCCTGTTATTTAGCCTATCAACATAATTGTTGAACACTTAACTGACTGCAGTCAGCTTTCTAGATGCAACATCTGTTTCTGCAGTCATCAAACCTGCCCCTACACTGTATCTTAGTTTATAACAACTATGTTTTAGATAGGGAAAAGAGATACAAGGCAAGATTAGCTGTTCAGCAATATCTTAGCTTACAATAAATAGAATAATTGTAGAACTATGTAGTTGAAATCATCAATAATGCAGGGCTCTGCAAGATGGATATGGAAATTTGTTGAAAGATTTAAAGAATTTGGTCTATCTGTAATATTTACTGGTGATCAGGCCAATAAAAGTTTCAGAAACTTTAAACATGGGTGACCATTCACCAACCTCTCCATAGGTTGAAACAGATAGACTTCCCCAAGTCTTCAGTGGAGATCAATAAGCTTCCTAAAGCCTTTGGCTGAATTTGACATTGTCTAGTCGACATCAGAGACTAACATTGATCATCAACATAGAAATCAACCTTGGCTGACATTCCAAATCGACACTGACATTGATCAACATGATTCACATTGTGTTTGACAGGGAAGACACGATGTCGCAACACTAAAGCAATTAAATATTTGAAGCACTAACAACCTTAATTGTTCGATGGCACTGATTTGTGCCTTGGTACAACTTTGGATTGTGATAGGACCTTGGTATTGTGGCCATGAAAGTATTCACAGTAGGATCTATTGCAGTCCCTTTTGCGATTGACCCATTTTTGGTCATGTTCATCACAACCATGACCTGCGCTTGATCTTTAGCATGATGCAAATCCTTCTTCCATAGATCATCCATGTGGCATCTTCAACATATCAACATGCAGATCTATGTGCCAACTTAGTGCTAGATTCCTTGGCATTATTAACCGGATCTCACAGTTAAGTCAGTTGGTGCAACCATGAACTCTAGTGATCAAAGTTGACCATGTCCATTCCAGTGCCACTAAAAGTCAATGGGTTTATAAAAATCTTGCGAGGTTGTTATTCTTCTGGCCAACTTTGTAACAATAGCATTGATGGCAAATTCTATTCATTCACTAGTATAAATATAAACATTCCATATGTAAATCGTCAAGTGGGACCATGTATATTCATGTAGTTTTGGGGCAATCATCTTTGATGATGATTGAATTCTATCACAACTGTCTTCATGATTAGAGCCATAATGATCTCTTATATTGCTTCGATCTCTGCTATTCTTTGTAGCTCACTCTTGTACTAGAAATAGATGTACATTTCCATTGATATCTGGGTTTCATCAATGTTCCTTTCTTTTGGCTCTGTTGGTTCTCTGTTTCCTTGATTGGGTTCTTTGTGCTTATGCATCACACATAATTCACTTTAGTAGCATAACAAAGTTATCGGAGCTCTTCTTAAAACGCTTCTGTGACATTAAATGCTTTTGCAACATTGATCACTTCTGCCAGGTCGAGTTATTGTTCACAACTCACCAGCCATTGCGATTGGTCATTGCAACCAGTGTGGTTACACTGCTCAGTGTGACATAAGTTGCGGGCCTGACCAATCTCTCACAAATGAAGGGACTGTGTAAATCAAGGATTTTTCTTTGTATAAATACCATTTCATTGTATTGTATTAGCTCTATTGAGCCTAACACTCTTGAGTTTTATGAATGAATCCTTATAGAGTGCCTCTACTTTAACAATGCTGTGTACAAATTTATACTTTGTACAAAATTGTAATATTTAGCACTTTCAAGACTTTGCCAGTCTACTTTTTTAGTCATGTCCTGTTCTGTTTTGATGTTAGAACACCACCTTCTAGTTTGTTGACTTGCATTAGTCTAAGTGGTACACCTTAGAATACATCAAAGCACAATTTCTATAGTTATATGCAAGTAATGGAGGGTCATTGCTCTTCAAGGGGAGCAAAAAATCTGTTTGACATTGAGCTATCCATAAGTCAACATCAAAACTAATGTCAATCACTAACATCAACTGACCTTGGCCAACACTTTTGACTGACATCGATATCAAGATTCAACCTAAATCAAAAGGGTTTGACAAGGAAGAAGAACCATTGCAGTATTAATGTAGAAGTGGAACCATAAACAATTACACAATTGAACTGTGAACTGCCTTAAATATTGGATAGTACTTTTCTATCTATAAATACTCTTTCATTGTATCATATTAGCTGTCTTGTGACTAGCACTATTGAGTCTTATGTATGGGACTTTGCCTTAGCAAACCTTCTTAGGTCTTGGCACAAAGAGGACCTTTGTTGTAACAATGCCACAAGTATATTATAATACTCTATGTACTCATTTGTACATTGTTTGACATTGTAATATAAGTCGAGCACCTTTGATACTTTGTTGGTCTACTTGTTACTTAATGTTTAGTTGTGTTCTATTGTTATATCTCTGCACTCTAGTTAGTCGAATATATGTTATTTCCTTGATTCACAAATTTATAACCAAAGAATTCCCTAGAATACTTCTCTCCAGGCAACATGAGGGCTTTGGACTAGTATGGTATCGTTGCATAGAAGAAATAAGATTTTGGGCCCCATTATAATTTAATGCTCGTTTATTCAAGGTCAACTTACAAGATGGAATTCAACCTACAACTCCTTATGATCGCGTTCCTACACAATTTATGCATTCCTAGATCGACACAAACCAATGTACTACTTTGAATGCATTCCTCGACAAGAGCATTCCCCAGGCATCCGGAACATCAATCACCAATATGTCCATGAGGACGCTGATATGTGGAAAATCTATCAAAAATACTTCAACGTCTTCACATACTCCTAAGACCTCGACCCTTCGTGAATCAATACCACAAACATTACCATAAGGTCGAGTTGTCTTTAGACCAAGTTGATTCATTACCTTTAATGACATGACATTTGCTGAGACCCTTGAATCAAGCATGCAGTTGTTCAAGCGAAGGCCATTCATGCCTAATGAAAGATAGAAAGGAGGGTTCTTGTCCCTTGGCCGATCGAGATACATAGTATTCAAAATGATGGGAGGATCCTCCTTTTCAGTTGGCACCTATAAGACTTTCAAAATTTCCTTTTTTCACAGAAGGGATCTTACACATCTCTGCTACTCAGACCGTCCTATTCGGTTTTCCAAACATTCTTGCAACATCTATATTTAACTGAATGTCATCTGTAGGAGTTAGCTTAGGAAGCAACTCACATATCGATGATGGAGGTAGATGAGCCACCTTTTCTGCTGATGGAAGAGGAGTATCATGATGTGATGAAGAGACTGAAGCTTTATTTCTTCTAGTGTAGGTTAGAATTTTCGTCCTTCTTAATTCCTTCTTCTGATCATATGTCAATTTATTCAAGGCCCAGAGTCTCCCCTCTCTTTTTCCTATTCTTTTGGCTTCATTGATTTGTTCTTGGGTAACTTGTTCATTGTCAAAATTGCAAATCATATCAATGAAGTTTATATCGTCAGGATAATCTTTGTCTCGTCAGGGGCACTCATCTTCCCTGTGGGGTTCTTGGCATGGGAGAAACCAAGCTTCTATATCAACTGTCCCAACATGTTTCAAAGTATGTGGGGCCTTTGCCTCTTGTTGAGGTCTTGGTTTCCAATCTACGACATCTCTCAGCTGTCTAGAAAACTAAGGTCTGGGAGCATATTGATTTCTTTCCACTATAGTCATACAGTTCATAAGTTGATTCTGCACCTAGACACACTGAGTATTCATTTGGTCTATCTTCTGAGTCAGGAGAGCAATCAGATCAAGAACATTGTTGTTGGAAACCTTCGTTCTTTCATATTCCTTGGCACAAGGGTACTGAAAAGGTTCTATTTTCAAATCAAGGAGATTCTCTTCAATGTCGATATTGAACTCTTTAGCCTCTGCCAATGATGTGGGCTTTTTATCTTTGAGAATGTATCGGAACTGCCCTTCAAAAGCATTCATGTAAATGAGACGAACTAATGATGTTGTAGGATGGTAATCTGTTGGAATTTGATTGTACAACTTGTCAAATCTGGTAATGAATTCCTTTACTGTTTCATTCTCCTTTTTCTTTACTTGATTGAACTGAGTCCCAAGTGTCCCACCATCTGCCTTCTTCGACCATCTGCTCTTGAATAAGTTGGAAAAAACATCATAGGACATGAGATGATTATCAAGGAGTCATCTGAACCAATCAAGGGCTTCTTAAGTCAATGATGAAGTAAATAACCTCATGGCCACATCTTCATGTTCAATACCTGCATTGTCCATGTCCCGGCCCATGACATAAATGTGGTCCTCAACAGTTATCACATTATTTCCTGGGAGCTTTGACAACCACTTGTTGACTTCTTTTGGCGATTTATTAGGGTAACCTTGGATATTGGCCATGTTAAGGGGTTTGTAGAGATCCTTTGCCCAAGGGCGAGCCATTGGAACAAGAGGAAGGGTATTATGGAAAAGGGTTTTAACAACGAGAGATTTGAGAGGAGGCCTTGTTTGGTAAACCTTAGAAGGCTTGAACCTCCCGGGGGAAAAGGTTTGGGGAAAGAAGGATTTTGAGAAGGTGGAGTCGCCAAATGAGCTTCAAGATGAACTCATCAGGGAAAAGGGAAAATGAACGTTCCTTAGGTGGAGTCACCAGACAAGCTAAGGGAAAGGCTTTGGGATAGCTTACCAAGTGTTGTTAGGGTACGAAGAAGATTCAAAATCTTCCCCGACAATGACACCAAAATGTTATAGCACAAGTTGTCGATTGGGCAAAGCCCGACCCATCCACAAAAGCAAGTGCTACAACTTGGGAATCCTACACCCAATGTCACCTTGATGTAGGTCTCACACTTCAAGGGTGACTAGGTCACTCTAGGGAGGTGATCCTAGTGACCCTAGGGGAAATGAGATGGGGATGGATAGAGATGGAAGTGGAGCCCCTAGAGGTCAAATCTAAATGGAGTGAGAAGTGGAAAGAGATGCCTTGTAAACCCAACAAGTATTGCCCCAAAGATGTAATACTTCTCTGGATGATTGTACCTGCTCGAGACACGAGAAAATCCAACTTGCAATGATATATATTAGTATGGATCAACAAGTTAAGCTTGCTGTCCCTAATTTGCAACAGTAGATGATAGTTTATATAAGCAATTAAAGCATCTAAATCAACATATAAAGGTCTAAACTAGTTAAGCAAATCAACATTAAGACGAGCAATAAATATGAGCTGAAAAATGGCACTTAAGAGGCAAGAGAAGATGGTTGTTGTAAACAAATATTTTCTGCAGAAAATTGCAGCCTTATGGCTGTAGCTTTCATTCACTTTTATTAGCAAATTACACCATCAAAAGATGCCAACAATTAGCCCAAAAGATGCACCCTAGTTAGTAGAGTTAGTGAGCAAAGTTTAAGAGCTAATCTAGGGTTAGTTGAGGAGTTAAGAGAGAGTTAATAGCTAGGGTTATGCAACCCTAATGGCTGTAGGTTAAAGTTTGTAACAACAATTTAAATAGTGGAAGAGACGGGACGACCTAGTAGGGGAAGCGTCCTCTCAATGTGGCAAACCAACTCCAAGCAAGAGATCTTTCAAAAGACAAAAATTCATGTTTCCCAAGGCAATGATTTTATATTTCCAATGCAAAAAATAAATGACTACTGCCTTTAAATATTGGGTTAATGGAGTTAAGTAAATGAACTAGAGATGCTACTTCCTTGGGGGTGTAAATCCTCTTACTTCCCAAGACAAGTATCTCTAGTTAGGGTTAGAGAATGAGGGGTGTAAATCATCTTACTTCCTCAAACAAACCCTTGCAACATCAATGAACTTCAAGCAATAAATGATGAAGACTAGGGTGGAAATGCTCTTACTTCCCACTTAACTCCTAGCACAACAATCCTTGACTTTAAAAAATGATAGCATAAGAGTAAAAAAACCATACCAAAATCAAGAAAGATGCTAAGACAGTCCACCATAAAAGCTATAAACCATTCATCCAAGGCTAGCCCCTCACTCCTCCATCAACCATTCATAAAAGATAGCCATAAACAAGTGCAGAATAGACAAATATGCCAAGTGTAGCGAAAATTTCAGATCAAGTCTCCTCACAAGAGGGAGAGTTATATCCAAATGAGATCTTATGATCTCTTAGTTATACAAAATGTCACCAAGGTGACTTGTCCATATATTAAGGGGTAAACCACAAGACCAGGTGTTAACAACCTTAATCTTGCCCCCTTTAACAAAGTAATATTAAACAATTCATTTAAAGTT
Organism: Picea engelmannii; assembly: GCA_009831015.1. NCBI lineage: Eukaryota > Viridiplantae > Streptophyta > Pinopsida > Pinales > Pinaceae > Picea > Picea engelmannii. The sequence continues at coordinate 51,858 of ML826190.1, forward strand.
TCACTTTTGCAAAAATAAAATCCTAATTTTACATGGACGTCACCCCTTTAGGGGACGTTTTGCCACTTGTGACAAGTCGTTGGTGTTGGATAAGCTATGGTAGGCCTCCAAAGGCCACATGTCAAGCATCTATGCAATCCCCTCATGGCCAAGGTCTCATCCTCCTCAAAACGTTCATGTGTCAATAAGTGGCAACGCCACCACCAAACCCTAGCTCCTAGGTATGACGTCAAGCTAAAAAAGAAGACGTTTTGCCCCTCCTGGGCAAATCGTTTGGCATGTGAGGGATGGGCTAGGTCTTCCACATCCTCTTCTAGGTCTTCAATTCTTCATCTTTGTGATCGGACATGTGGACCCTTGGCATCCAACCTGTAGACTTGCGGCGCCATGGAAGCACAAGCTAGGCTTGTTCTCCCAAAACTGTCCACCCACTAGGTCCTGCAAAGACAAATGAGCACGCCCTCCAAGGATCTCAAGTCATAACATCATGATAAGTGAATTCAATCAATAAATGAGCCACCTAAGCATGTGCATCAAAGATCACTATATCAAACAATTAATTGATCAAAGACACTATGCGACTTGTCAAGCTTGAATATGGGAGGGTTGACGTAGTGTCCTATTGGGTAGATTTTTCCCTAGGTCAAGGAGAATTTCCAAGACATCCCTCTCTAAGCCATGTAAAGTGGATGAAGTGGTTGTGGTCAAGACTCAATGGGCATAGGGCTCATGACATACAAGGGGTCGTAGTGTCTCATTCATGGGTGCCTTTGTAGAGGGTTGTGTGGTACCTTTGTCCGCAATGCATTTTTTTCAAGCCCATTAATTGCCATTCATTTATTCTTTCATAATTTTAAGGAGAGGTTGAAGGTCACCGCCCTAGCGTGGTGACTAGATAATGGCAATGTCGCCCACAAACAATGAGTGGAAATGAGAAGGTTGGCTCGTGATGAGACCCCCTTTCTCTCTGTTAAATCTATAGCAGCTGCAAGAGCCATTCTCCTGGAGGATGGCTAAGACCCTAGACGAGATCTAGGGCCCCCAGTGCACTTCTGGGGTACTTGGTTTGGGACCAAACAGTCAGTGCCATGACAAAAGACCCTTGTTAGGGCCCCCAGTATACGACTGGGGTTCTTAGTCTGGGACCAAGTAGTAAAGACCCATGAGAGGGCCCCCAGTATACGACTGGGGTTCTTGGTCTGGGACTAAGCAGATAAAAGCCCCTAGATATGTCTAGGGCCCCTGGACATGGTCCAGGGTACCCATGCCTGGGGCATGGGTTTCTTGGTCTGAGACCAAGCAACTAAAGCCCCTAGATATGTCTAGGGCCCCTGGAAATGTCCAGGTACCCATGCCTGGGGCATGGGTTGATCCTTGGTCTTGTACCTTGGTGGTTAATGACCCCTGAGAGGGCCCCCAGTAGATGACTGGGGTTCTTGGTCTGCGACCAAGCAGTTAAAGTCCCTAGATAAGCCTAGGGCCCCTGAAAAAGTCCAGGGTACCCATGCATACGGCATGGGTTGATCCTTGGTCTCTGACCTTGGTGGATAAGACCCCAGGAAAAGTCCTGGGGCTACTTGATTCTCTATCAAGTACTTGATGGTACATGACCTTCCTTGAAGAAGGACATAACCACAAGAGGGATAAGTCCCATATGTAGTGATGATAAAGTAATAGGTTCACCATGTGATATGAAGGAATAAGTAATGCCACCTTGCAAACCCTCCTTTACCCTTGTTTGATTGGTTTGGGGTTTTGTTGTTTTATTAAAGGGTAAATTTAAAGTTAAATATTAAATATTATTATCGCATGTTTAAATTCCAAATTTAAACATGTGACTTTTAATTTAACTTAAACTAGCCCTAACCCTAACCTAAACTTATATATTAAACCCTCTCCCCTCTCACATTTCACTCATTCTATTATGCTCCTAAGTGCTAGCGCTGATCTTCTTTGCTATGGTCTGTGGCCTCTTGATTTGTTCTGTGGAGAGCTACCTCTTGATCTGCTGGAGCCTCCTCTTGTTTAGCGACAACCCTCTCTTGTGATTGTTGGAGCCTTCTCTTGTGTTTGCTGTATTAGTGGCCCCCTGTGTGTTTGCTGCTGGTGTTGTTGACCTCAGCCTGTCGCCTCCTTTGTTGTGGATTCTTCTGGCTGTCGTGGGTGATCTGGCTGTAGTGGGTGACTTCAAGCTGCCTGTATTGGGGTGACCTTCCAGCATTGTCCTCCTTCTCTTGACTGCTGTCTAGAGTGCATGGCTAGGTGCGACTCTTCTTGTGCTCGCTGTAGGTACAGGTGCGGCCCTTCTTGTGATTGGTGCAAGTGAAGGAACAGTCTTCATTGAGTGTGCTGGCTGGGGTATTGAGTTGCTCGTGGGCAACGTCCCTTTCTTTGAATGAGATCCTTTGAGGTCACGACCCTCTACTGAGATCAGATCTGAAGGGTTTTTGTACCCCTCTTCACAATCTGCTGTGTGAAGAACTTATCCAGCGTGTGACCCTCTTGCTAGGGTACTTTGTAGAGTGCCCCTTCTTTGCTAGGGTTTCCTAACAACTCACTTCTGTTCACTGCCTAGATAAGGGTTTATACACAGTCCTGTTTTCAGCCTCTTGGGTAAGGGTTTGACTGTGTGAGAGTAATGCCACCTTGCAAACCCTCCTTTACCCTTGTTTGATTGGTTTGGGGTTTTGTTGTTTTATTAAAGGGTAAATTTAAAGTTAAATATTAAATATTATTATCACATGTTTAAATTTCAAATTTAAACATGTGACTTTTAATTTAACTTAAACTAGCCCTAACCCTAACCTAAACCTATATATTAAACCCTCTCCCCTCTCACATTTCACTCATTCTATTATGCTCCTAAGTGCTAGCGCTGATCTTCTTTGCTATGGTCTGCGGCCTCTTGATTTGTTCTGTGGAGAGCTACCTCTTGATCTGCTGGAGCCTCCTCTTGTTTAGCGGCAACCCTCTCTTGTGATTGCTGGAGCCTCCTCTTGTTTAGCGACAACCTTCTCTTGTGTTTGCTGTAGCAGTGGCCCCCTGTGTGTTTGTTGCTGGTGTTGTTGACCTCATCCTACCGCCTCCTTTGCTGTGGATTCTTCTGGTTGCCGTGGGTGATCTGGCTGTAGTGGGTGACTTCAAGCTGCCTGTATTGGGGTGACCTTCCAGCATTGTCCTCCTTCCCTTGACTGCTGTCTAGAGTGCATGGCTAGGTGCGGCTCTTCTTGTGCAGGCTGTAGGTACAGGTGCGGCCCTTCTTGTGATTGGTGCAAGTGAAGGAACAGTCTTCATTGAGTGTGCTGGCTGGGGTATTGAGTTGCTTGTGGGCAACGTCCCTTTCTTTGAGTGAGATCCTTTGAGGTCACGACCCTCTACTGAGATCAGATCTGAAGGGTTTTTGTACCCCTCTTCACAATCTGCTGTGTGAAGAACTTATCCATCCTGTGACCCTCTTGCTAGGGTACTTTGTGGAGTGCCCCTTCTTTGCTAGGGTTTCCTAACAGCTCACTTCTGTTCACTGCCTAGATAAGGGTTTATACACAGTCCTGTTTTTAGCCTCTTGGGTAAGGGTTTGACTGTGTGAGGGTTTGGGCCCCTTTTTGTTTTGTGTTTTTATCCCTGTGGCCCTTGTGCTTAGTGGCAAGAAAGTTCCTTCAGTTTTTGGCATAGAGATCCTCTAGTGATCCATGAACTGAACCTTTGTCTGAGCATACTAAATAGGATTTATACCTATTGTGGCTACTATGCTATCTTCAGAGGTATGGC
>ML826191.1:0-44140 GCA_009831015.1 Picea engelmannii
TTGTATTGATCTTCATTTCTTATTCAGCCTTTGGAGGCATATTTTGTATTAGCGGGAGCATTTTGTAGCAGCTCTTATCTATTGTCTATCTTCTTGGCCATCTGTTGAGCATTCCAGATCGACATCTTCATTGTAGCAGGTTTATCTATTTTATGAATAGAGAAGAATTGAGATGTTTTGGCTTGTCTATCTTATTGCATATGGTTGAGGTATGTTCCATGGTTATCTCTTTCTGTTATTTACTGCATACATACATATAAACACATCTAAAAGGTAGATCAACAAAGTGTTTGACGAAATACGTCACTCAGAAAAAGTTTTAAAAAGACACCAAAACAATGATGATCCTTGCATAATGGCTTGGGATCATTACACGCAGGCTGGTAGGTAGATGGATTAATGAGGGATGGGAGGTGAACCACCCATCCATAGAGCTGTCAGGCCTGACTAGCGTGAGGGTAACCACGCCACACATAACCTCGCAAGAGGATAAGGCGTGGGGTAGAAGCGATTGGGGGGCAGACGGGAGGGGACGAATAGAACTCTGGAAATATGTAAATTGAGTGATAGCAGAGAGGAAGGAGAGTAACGTTCGCTCCTGGTCACTGGAAGATAGAGACGTAGTCTCACAACATCGTGGTCTCATATCAGGGGTGGCTAGTGGTAAATCCGCTGGGAGTCGCTGAGCCTACGGTTGGGTGGAAACGAGCACCCCTCTCAGCAGTTGCATAATCCCTGGTGTTACTTTCTGATAAGTGTTGTGCCTTTGGCATCTTGAATTATATGTATTCTGATAATTATGCTCATAAGCTGTGAAACTGTGAATGATTTTATTATAAGAATGTCTGTATGGTATTTTGATCAGTACTAGTAGTTGTATATTTGTATGGAAAGACTACGTATGGTTTATGTCCTCATGAATTCGTTATTTGTGTGCATACTGATCTAATTCTGACTTCACGTCTGGTTCTCGGGAAGACGACATCCTTACATGCCTCAGATAGTACCCTGGGTGAACCTCCCCATAGGGATACCCTCCTTGAAAAGCCCATCAAGTACCGGAAAAGAGAACGTGAAGGTGTAAGACCTTAATAACCCTGCATGAGGAGGAACGAACCTCTTGAAAAACCGAGATGACATCATAAGGATGAAGTATCGAATCAACAGATGAGTTCCTGTCGGGAGATCTGTGGTCACTCACAACCGTCAGATCGAAGGAAGAAGATAGAAGTTTAATTACCTTAACCCTAAATAGGTGTTGATCGACGGATGAGATTCCGTCGGGAAATCTGTTGTCACACCCGACCGTTAGATTGGTAGGAGAAAGTAGGGTGTTAAAAGCTTTCCCACTTGGTTTCTCTGTGTCTTTGTGGGTAGTGAAGAAATTGGGACCGAAGATCCCCAAGGTCCATGGGAATATCTGGACCGTTGATTTTTCTACGTCCAGGGAGTCGTGGAAGAATGCATGGGTAGGAACCAATCTGAGCCATCATATCTCGGCTGGAAAACCCGACAGCCATTGGATCTGTCCGGAGTTACCCGAGGGTTAAGACCCCATTGTATAGGGGTGAAAGCCCTGGGATCGATCTGAGCCGTCCGATTGATGGAGGCCACGTGTCGTAAGATTACCCATTTTAGGAAATCAGGAATCGCGGAATCGAGAATCCTGAGGACGAGAGTTCCGGATTTTCCATGGTGAAAACCCCAGAATATATCTGAGTCGTCTGATTGATGGAGACCATGTGTCGTAATATTTCCCATTTTGGGAATCACGGGATTGGGAGTCCTAGTGACGAGAGATCGGGACTTTCCATGGTGGAAATCCCAGGACAAATCTGGACTGTCCGATTTACGGAGGTTACATGTCAAGAGATTAACCGCATCGGGAAACCAGGGATCGAGAATTCGGGAGTCCCGTGATCGAGAGTTTGGACTCTCATAATGATAAAACCATTGAACGGACGAGATTCTTTCGGAGAATCTCAGGGTCTGTAACGACCGTCCGATGTGTGGAAGAGATGTCGGCTTTAAGATGGGGCGTGAATGCACATTAAGATAAGCAACGAGCAGATCTGGACGACTAGAGTCCACCCGCCCAAATATACGGCTGAGGTTTCATTCCAGAGCCCCCTTGCTGTTCTGCCTTTAGCGGTGGGGGGGGGGTACGGAATCAGACGTGGAACTCTCGAACGGTTGAGATTTATTCACCTTGATCAATGGTGCTCAGGTGAATTCTGGACCCCCCTTGCTATTCTGCCTTTAATGAGGGGGGGGGGTCCGGAATAGTGTGGCGTGAGAAATGGGGCCCCCTCCTATCCTGTTGACTACCGTGTCACAATTCCCCTCTTCCACCTGTACTCCACTTAACCGTGCGATGGAGCCTGTTCTCATTGGCTGTTCTTTAGCCCTGTTGGGATTTGTTCCGATTGGCCATTTGCTAACCCTGTAGGGATTCGTCCCTATTGGCCGGTCGCTAGCCCTGCCGGGGTTCGACGGTTGCAGAGTCGAATGATTTGACATTACTGTAGCGCCGAGGCGTGAAATACAAATAGGCACTGCGTTTAATTGAACCGTGATCATGACTCACGATCACATGGGAACGAAGAAAGAGAGAAATATCTAGCTTGCGCTAGGCCTCCATAGGTAATTTGGGGGTTCTGATTCGGCAGAAGACCGGAAAATTTTGATTGAGGTAGTGGGTATGTGACAATATTCGGCTGCAACTTCTTCTTCTTCATGTTCAGCCTCAATTTCACTTTCGGAATCACTAAGATCCCCAGCACTGACTGTGCGTCTCTGTGCTGTCTCCATGTCTTCGAGTCTGGTGCGTAAATCACACATTTCTTTTTCCATGGTTGGATCAGTCATCTGCCTACCTCTTCTTCTCGACATTTCCCTCTCCTCTGGTGGATCGGGTGTTTTCCTGTCCCTTCTCCTCGACGGCATGGTGAATTCTCCTTTTCTCTGCTACAGAAAGTAAAGAAACTTTCTGTGCTTTGATACCATCCTTGACGCCGCCCTCCCTCAACCCACGGGTCAGAATGTCACGTACACAGGATCTTTTCTTTTCCACTGGCCCGAAGAGCTCTCGGGAATGGATCCTTTATTTCCCTTTCGGGAAATCTTCACCCACAGTGAAACCTCGTGGGATTCCTCCCTCACGCTTCGGGAAATCAGACTTCGCGATATCGCGAATCCTGTGGTCGAGCGTCTGGTCACTCAGACCCCCGAATCCTGAAACTACGAAACTCCAATATCAACTCCGTATTTTCATCTTTCACGAGTTCACAAGTTGCGATGACATACAACTTTGCTTCACGAACCCTGAAATCCCGATGTTCTGTTTCCTGAAATCCTGAAATATCAAATTCTGACACAGTTCCCGGCGCTGGCCCACAACTAGACTTTTCACCGTTTCAGGACTTCAACTCAATTGAATTCTTCATCGACAGTGTGCTATCTGTCTGCCTCGCTGAATTCTATGGCCCCACACCATCCTTTTGACTCTTTGTGACTTCGCGTTTCACAATTTCGTGAACTTTTGATGCCAAGACCTCGACCTTTCAACTCACGAAACCCCGAGAGGCGATTTTGCGAGTGATCCACCGCCCCCTGACTATCTTGGATCAACGACTCTACTTCGCCTGAGCTTGAACCTTTAGGGATACTCGTCGTAACTCCCCTGCTCTTTCATGAGATCTAACGACTCACGGGACTTCGCGATTTCTCCTCAGAGAATTCCGATCGTTCGTCTTTTCCTTTCATGAGGACTTCTGCAACTCATTACTAAGTGGATTTCCATGGTACTCGGCCTCTTTCCTTCCTTCGACCTCTTCAAAAGTGCAAATCCTTCTAAGCTTCCCATGACTTCGAGTCTTTCAGAAAACTCTTGCTCGCACTCCTTGCAACAGACCTTCAAACACCTTTAAGTGTTGAACTCCTTCGACTTTGCGCACACCCTGCAGCAGCAGTCTCTCAATACTTCGATCAGGTCCACAACTCTGAGACTTTACTCGGCCTATGCACTCCTTGCATGGCTCCTATGCCTAACTGCACTTCTATGGGAATGAGAACAAAATCTATCTAGTCTGAGCTTTCAGAGACAAACCTCTGAACCCTTTGTCAACGCACTCCTCGCGGACAATTCAATTACACTCCTTGCAAGAACTCTTTCTCAGATAGAGAAACAATTGAAACTCATTTCCCTTACCCTCTCTCTCTCTCATATTTCAGACATTCAACAATAAATCATTCATACACAACATAAAATCATTTGCATGACGGAAAGAGTAAAACATTCAAAGATGCATACACAGAGAATATTTGAACACCATGAGTTTGAATCAAAACCTTATTTGTATTAATCCAGAACTTCTGTACATGGAATTCTCACTACAACTCTCTACTTCTCTTCTATGCTCTCAATTAGCATAATCTCTCTATGCTTCTGTTACAATACACAATGAGAGTGTCTATATCCCGTTTCCCTCTTCCACTCTAAAACTGTCAAATCTAACATTCAATTCTATCTACCTGCATTAACTACTTATAAATGCCTTCTACTTACAAAGGACGAGAGCGGATCGCTCAAGGTCCTTTTACATTTTACAAGTGCACTCCTTCTTAATTATCTCATTTAATATTGGCGCATTAACTTCAAGAGAATTTCAAAATTTGCGCTGGGCGCTTGTCCAACTGTCTTTTGCCTCCGCGCTGGCTTGCTCGAGATGCTCTTGCATCAAAATTCAAATAGTCTGCAAGTCCGATTGTCAATTTGTTTATCGCGAAACTCTAGGTGATATTTGTAGGCCACAGAACAACAAAAGCCCAATTTTCAGCTCGCTAGCCCGAGAACCCGCGATCCAAAAATTCAAATAGTCCGTAAGACAACTTGTCAATTTGTATATCGCAGAACTCTCGGTGCTATTTGTAGGGCACGGAACAACAGAAGCCCAATTTTCAACCCGCCACCTCGACAACCCAGAATGAAGCTTCCATGCATGCTCTATATATCTACTTAATCAAATTACATATTTGATTTTTGTAGGCCAAAGAACAACAAAAGCCCAATTTTCAGCCCGCCATCCCAAGAACTCGTGATCCAAAAATTCAAATAGTCTACAAGACTGCTTGTCAATTTGTATATCGCGGAACTCTCGGTGCTATTTGTAGGGCATGAAACAACAGAAGCCCAATTTTCATCCCACCACCCCGACAATCCGGAATGAAGCTTCCGTGCATGCTCTATATATCTACTTAATCAAATTACATATTTGATATGTATAATTTCTCCTGTCCACGAACCTATAATTTCATATATTTCAATTTCTTCTGTCCAGGAGCCATTGTTTTAAAGAAAACTAATTCGGCATTGCTAGTTTTTTTATGCTTTTGTCCACGAACCTATGTTACAAACGTTGGCCCTTAAATCTCAAATAGTCCACAAGTCCGATTGTCAATTTGTATGTCGCGGAACTCTGGGTGCTATTTTGTAGTGCACAGAACAATACAAGCCCAATTTTCAGCGTGCCAGACTGACAACCCCCATGCTCTATATATCTACTTAATCAAATTACATATTTGGTATGTATAATTATGCTGTCCAGGAACCTATAATTTCATGATTTTGAATTTCTTGTGTCCAAGAGCCCTTCTTTTAAAGAAAACTAGTTTGGGAATGCTAGTTTTTTTGTAACATACATACGCCCTTAAATTTAAAATAGTCCACAACTCCAATTGTCAATTTGTATGTCACCGAATTTTGGGTGCTATTTGTAGGGCATAGAACAACAAAGCCTGATTTTCAGCGCGCCAACCCGAGAACCCGCGATCCAAAAAACTGCCAAGTATGGAATCTCTTTCCCATAGTTTATAAAAGTACATATTTCGTATCTATAAAAGTAAATATCTACTTTATAAAATTACAAATTTCATATGTATAATTTATGCTGTCGAGGAACCTATAACTTGATAAATTTCAATTTCTTTTGTATCCACCAACCCTTGTTTTAAAGAAAACTAATTCGCGAATGCTCATTCTTTTGTGTTTCCATGTACTTCAACTTCCTGCCCACGTGTCTGTACTCAATCACATTTATTCCCATTCCAACCTGGTAGGGACTACGCTGCCATGCAACACTTGTTTGAATAAGTGGAAGTGTTTTTTTATTTTATAGATGTTTATGAAAGTTAGATTTTTATTAGGTTTATTGCTAAATTGTTTGGTTGTATTATTGTGGTTTATGATATAATTTAAAATAATATGAAGTTTGTATATGTGTATTTTTTTTTAAACATAAATCGTTGTATTTGTATTATTAAAAATGTTGTAGTTTTTCTGAATAGTTAAATATTGTATTTTCAATACATATTTATTTAAATATAGTCTGATTGACATAAAAAACACATCTTTTCTACCTCGATTTTTGATTTTCAAACCAAAATGTTGCTTATGAGTACCCCTATATGGGTAAATTCTTACAAACACACCTAGCAATGGACTTGTTTTACAATTCATAAAAACATTCTAAATTAGGAAAGCTTTAGATCAATGTTCACAAATTTTTGACCCACAGGATTTTGGTCCATATTAGCTACATTTTGTTGAATAGTCTCTCCTTCCTTGTTTCCAAAAGACCCTACTGAAGGATGTGCCATTTCCTGACCTACACTTTGATAATTAACTAGTTCACTGACAACATGCCTTAACATAATGCTCTCCTTCCTCAAATCCATGACCTCTTAGGGACGATGATGGACTGTTTCCATAAGCATGGTGATCTCCTTATTCCCATTATCATCTTGAGATTGAACTATCAACTCAACAATACCATACTTATTTTCCTATGTTGGGGCTTCTTGAATTCTCAATTGCCTTCTTATGTTTGAAACCTCACACCCCATGCAATGCCCCTAATGTGTATGCCCTATATTCATTGCTAATTGCCTCATTGAGACTCTTCATGAGCCACCCAACTAATTTTCATCTTGAGAAATCTTACCAATTGACACAAAATTGATATAGCATACCTGATATCGAATCACGTTCCTGTGATTCCTTAAGTTTCTCTCCACCCTCCTCAATTCATATAATTGACTATGTAAATCCCTAGAGAATGCATAGAGGACTAAACCTGTAATCATAGAAGTTGTAGTAGACCCATTAATTGTTCCTCATGGTCCAATTAGGAGCTCTACAAGCCTCATAAAATTGTGAGCCAACATCCATAGCAGGAGCATAACACTAAAAACAAATACCCAAATTGAATTTCCTCTTAGGAAAATACTCTTGGGAAAATCCAGAAGATTGATCCCTGAAACAACAACCCCATATTCCTTACTGGGCATATCATTATCCCACCTATGCTAGCAATGCGATAGATGGGTGATTCATTACCTATTTTTGTTCTAATCCCAACATTCAAGACCATACTTCTTGGTATGTGAGAGGATGTGAGCGATGCATGCAAGATGATTTCTCCATGAACTAACATGATTGTGTTCATTAATTAAGTGATGCTTTCATGATTTAATAATATATGGAGTTTTATACCCTTAAAAAAAATTAATTTTAATTTTCATGTTATTCATGGGATTGAAAATCTTTGATGACCTTTTGTGTCTTTCATGACCCATTGGTCCATCTTTCATGCTTCATTAGCTAAATTGTCTACCCTTTTATTCAAAGATCTGAACATGTTGTAGAACTCCAACTTTTCAAATCTTTCTATCTCTTTATTAATCATGATTATGTTTCTTGCTAGATTGCTTTGACCTTCTTTTGCTCCTGTCCTCAATGTTTTGATTAACAATTCTGAATCTCCATTGACGATTACTTTTTTGTATTGGCTTGCATTGATTAGATTCAATCCTATAGAAAGTGCCAATGCTTCAACCTGATTATTCATTGTTCTTCCTAGACCCCACATAAACAATTTTTCTTCTTTTCTTTCAGGATCAACAATTAACCCTCCCACTCCTGCTGCCCTATATATGTGTATCTAATAAATTTTTGCATGTTGGTATATTTTCTTATTTTATTAAAGGAAGAAGACAAATGTTGTGGACAATGTTGAAATTTTGCTTTCAACTTAAATGTTTTTACTTCTTTTACACATTTTTTTATTATGGTTTTGGAGAGGAAATCATAGACATTAACGAGTGAACATTTTTTATTAGTATGATTTAAGAGAGAAAATTGTTAACATTGATGTGGATTAAAATTACCAACTCTTAAATTTTATGGGTTAGACAATTACGTACCCATCATTATCTCCTTATAGGGGTACTCTTTTATAAACCCACTCTTAGAGAAAAGACAAAATAAGTAGCATAGTAAATGGATATATACTGCTCAAAATAAAATTGATCAAATAATGACACAAAAAGGCTAATAAAATCCAACCTAGATAATATAAAAAACTCTATGGTTGATCTAAGGTGCAATACAAGTAGAATGAAAACTCATGTTTTTGTATTGCTATAGATACAACCAATATATAAAATGATGTAAATATGTTCATAAGAGATTTGAAATAGATGTATAATATTTTAGTTCAAAATATTGAAATGTTAGATAACTTTGTTCAAAACAAGATTCTAGATCCAATAATGTTGCTAGAAGAGATAAGAGAAACAAAAAAGCAGAGGAACTGATTAAGATAAAACTGGATAAAACCATTCCCTATATATTGCAGAGTTGAGTCTACAAATCCACAACCTCAAGCAAAGGCTAATGAGAAAATGACTATAAATTCATATCTCAACTTGCCTTTAGATTTTAATGAGCTTAGCATGAATTAAAGAGTAGAAAAGATTTAGGAATGAGAAAATATTTTCTATCTTATACAAGTTCAAGATAATGACTTTATAAATGATGAAATTATAGATGTAGCCACATTGCAATTTAAAGGGATTCTTATATTTTGGTTGGATAAATTACCTAACCTGGAAAAGAATAAATCAAATAACATACCAACTCTCTGGGAAAACAAATTCTATAAAGCCCAAATAACAAATATTGAATCTTTAAAAGAAACCTGCATAACAACATTCAGATTGTATAAATAATTGGCATTCAATGAACTCATAGCTGATTATAAAAATTTGGCATATCGTAGTGTACATGCATATGATGAAGCTATATTAAGTAGAACTTGATTACTATAATGCTAAATCTTGTCCTTGGAAAAGTTTATGTTGAGAAAGTTTATGTTATGCTGAATAAAATCATAGTAAACCCTTGCATATGGATGTAGGAGAATTGATTAGATTTATATCGAATATTTTTGTATGGATAGAAAATTCATAAAATTGGCTATTAAAAATAGAGTCAATCTAAGAGATTGTCAATGTTTCTCATATGTAAAGATTTATGGAAAATTAGAATTGTTTTTTCCTTTTTTTCACAAAAAGGAAAAAATTATTGGTTAAAATAATCATGAAACAAATATAAAAAAGTATGAAAAATATTGGAAAAAAAAATCATTCCAAGAAAGAAAGAAGTTCAACAAAAATATAGTGGACAAGAAAAATGAGATATTATTTATGTAGTAAACAAGAACATTTTTCAAAAAATTGGCCCCAAAAGAAGTTAAAGGTTAGATTAATGTATGTAAAAGAAGAAATTGGATAAAAATGAGATTACATTCCAACTGATGTTAATGAATTTGATTCTGATGATGAAATATATGAATTAGACTCTTATGAAAAATATCATGAAAGAACCAGTAAGTAGAATTTACATAGAAAAAGTTAATAAGAAATAGTAAGAAATGTCTGAAAAGAATAAAGAATAAAGAATCTAACTTATGGAGTTTTCATTTTAATCCTAAACAAACAACAAAAATAGTAAGCTTATAGAAATTGGATGAGATAGAAGACAATATGATAGAAGACAATCTCAAAGAAGAAAATAAAAAAGAGAAGGCTCCACCTAAATGGTAGTAGAGCAAACATAGAAGATCTTAGTAAAAGAAAGCCCAACCATTATTTGAGCTAAGGAGTTACATCTATGTGGTTGGATATTTCCATTTAAGATTGAGAATTTAGAAAAAACTTATGTTGACATAGAAACAACCTATACACACATTCGAAATGGTTATAAGATTCAAGTGTATCACTTGATCTTTAAATTTTCTAAATAATCATTATTTGATGATTTAATAAAATACTAATAAAAGTAATAATACAATTAATTAAATATTTTTCTATCTTCATTTTAATGTTTTTATCTATTTGTTGTATTTATATATATTTTTTATTTTTTAAGTGATTCAAATTTGTTTTGAAATATAAATAATAGTTTTTCTTTTATAATGTTCTTGTTTTACTTTGTATTTGTATGGAAAATGTGTTTCTAATTGTTAGATTCTATTACTTCTTACAAAATAACCATTAACTTTTTATTTAAAAAATGGAGAATCTATAAATTTTTGTGAACATAAAATTGTTAGTTTATTAATTTATGTGAACATAAATTAAAAGGTAAAAATATTGAAATATCATAATCTTTTTGTTTGATAGGTAAGGATGAGCATCAAATTTTAACATTGGTTATTGGATGATTCTTCATGTTATTTTGAGTCGTGAGGAGATTGCATTGGTGAGTGATATAGTGTTGTGTTTTAGTCACTAATGACACATACATTAAGGAAAACGATGAACACATTGATACGATGAGATTCCATGCAATGCAATGTATCTCTTGACATATAACATATGTAAAGTGACTCATTGGTAGCATATAAACCACAATTTCACCTACACATTTGATATACATGAAAATTTACCTTCATTTTGAGCATGGTACCAGGGTAAACCAAATCATTCAAGTTTCAAGTTTAATACAACAATGTAATCACTAAAAGCTCAACATGTTAGTAGCCTAAATTGATTTTGGGTGGGGAGAATAACACTCCATTTAACTACTCAAACTAGACCCAATTAACAATTTAGATTAGAAATTATGTCAAAAATACTTAATTCATAATTTAAACTAAATAAATATTATATAATAGTTTATAAAACCATAGTTGTACACACTCATTATTCATTATTCTTATGGATCAAAGATAACGTATTTAGAAATTATTCTTTTGGATCAAAGATAATGTATTTAGAAAGACTTTCGAATAAAATTTTATTCGTTAATATAATATTAAACTTTTAATTTCTTTATTTTCAAGCATTTACAACTTAAGAAGATAAGAAGATATTAGTTATTAGAAAAAAATGTTAAACTTGTTGCATTTTTTGATAAACACATTGCATTTATAAACACATTTAAACATGTCAATTTTGATAACACTTGAAAATTTCTAAACCTAAGGATTTGTTTTGTGATATGTTATATTAACACAATGCTAAGCATTAGTTACGATATTCTTATAAACACCTAAACGTTAACACAACCATATTTTAACTTAATTATGGCTTCAACATCAATCTAAATTCATATCATATAACTTACAATTTCTTTCCAATAAACAATATAGGTTAAACTATAAATAGATCATGGTTAGAAAATATCATATACAAATGGAATTTCTTTCCTATAAACAATATAGGTTAAACTATATATAACTGTAAATAGATCATGGTTAGAAAATATCATATACAAATGAGTGAGAAATCATAACTAATCTCCAAAAATTAATTTGGTTAAATTAAAAATTGTAAGATTACAAATAAATAAATATAGAGTATATGTTTAATTTTAATGGTTACGATATTTTAATATTTATATTTTAATAAATATAAATATAGAGGTTAATTTTAATTTTAGTTACGATATTCTTATAAACACCTAAACGTTAACACAACCATATTTTAACTTAATTATGGCTTCAACATCAATCTAAATTCATATCATATAACTTACATWTTTYTTTCCAATAAACAATATAGGTTAAACTATAAATAACTATAAATAGATCATGGTTAGAAAATATCATATACAAATGAAATTTCTTTCCTATAAACAATATAGGTTAAACTATATATAACTATAAATAGATCATGGTTAGAAAATATCATATACAAATGAGTGAGAAATCATAACTAATCTCCAAAAATTAATTTGGTTAAATTAAAAATTGTAAGATTACAAATAAATAAATATAGAGTATATGTTTAATTTTAATGGTATGCTTTATTTTATATTGTGTCCATTGATTTTAGTTTAGGTGGTTGGGAGGAATGATTGTTATCCTCCCCTCTCACGTTTAATTCTCACAAGTGACATGTTGAGTATAATGTGTGACATGTTGAGCTCAAAATGAGTATATTGTTGTAATGGCTTTGAGCCCTATTGTTAATCGGCCTTGTGCCCTAAAGATTCTTTAGTTTACCCTAGATACCATCCTCAAAATGAGGGGAAGTACTAGGAGGTTTTCCCTAAACTTTGTAACTTGGAAAAAAATGATTTATCTTAAATTGTATGATAGAATTATTTTACATAATATTGATGTTGGGCTTATACTAAACTTACAACATATAGATATTTTCTAAACATCAAATACTATGTTTGTAGATTTATTAATTTAACTAAAAGAAATGTGGTTGTTATATAGGTTTAACGGTTAAAAACATATGTTTCTTCCTTACAAATTATAAAATCAAATCTAAAAGAGATAAGATATATACATCTTTATAAATTAAGTAATCAAATTCCTTATCCATTCATAAGAAAATTCCATACATCAATTTGATAAAAACATAACCCAGAAAATTGAAATTAGCAAGTCTTCTTTCCTTTGCTTTGTATCTCTATGGCATAGAACTTAGAATGAATTAATTAATTCATGAGGAGGTTAGGACAATTTCACAATCAATAAGGATTTTTTTAAGGAGAATTAATTCATGAGGAGGTTAGGACAATTTCACAATCAACAAGGATTTTTTAAGGTATTTTTAGTGATGAAAATCCACTATGGATAACTATGAGAATACCTCCTTAAGCTATCCTTGGGCACGTTGACATTCATACTTCTTTATTTTATGGCCAATTCTTCCTACTCCACCTTCCTATCTTGGTTTCAGGCCTGCACATCTTGACATGTTGATTTTATTTGGCAGTGTGATACACCTTCCTATCTTGGTTTCAGGCCTGCACATCTTGACATGTTGATTTTATTTGGCAGTGTGATAGAAACACCTCATATATTCTGGAAATTTGTCAACCCCAAACCATGGAATTTTTCAACCCAAACCAAGTACGATGTATGTGATCTTTATCCTTGAAAAAAGACAAAGTCATACGACTATGTTGTCTTTTTTGAAGAGTATGTTGGGGTCTTAAAACGATATATTAAAGAGCCTCCCTATATAATTATTATATTCATTTTATTATAAAGTAAGAAATGTTTAAAGTTTAACAATATGGGTAATGATGAAGATGGTGGTTATTAATATTTTATTTTTTCTAAATTTATTAATTATTTAGTTTATTTAAAAATTTAATTATATATTTAAAAAAAATAAAATTATTTAATTTATTATTATTATTTTTTAAGATAATGTTGTAATAAATATTTTGAAATTGAGATTTAATATAGGTATATGCAAGATATTTTTAGAGAAAATGCTTTTCATTTTTAACCTTTTTAGTGTCACAAAGATGATAAATTCTATTGTCTCACTAAGTTTTAGGAATTGTTCACTATGGAGTTTTTGAGAATTTGTTCTTATTTTAGCAATGTTGATTTTTTTGGTTTCACTAGTTAAAACTGAGAGATACTTTTTTTAGTTTCACTAGTTAAAACTGAAATATACTTTTGATCTTCTACATTAGGGTCCATTACCTCCTTATAATATTTTATTTTTCTCTTGTCCTCTAATTCTTTCTCATACCACAATTTCTCCTTAAATTTAGATGTAATATTTTTGAAATATTATCATTATTCCTTAAAGTGACTTGTTACTCGATTCCTCAATGATTTAGCCAAGACTTGACATCTTTATGCCAACCCCACTAAACTAGTAGGTAGTTTTGATAGACATTGAAAGCAATCTTAGGAAGTCTCTTGTCTTCCTTATTCTTAATCTTGTTCTTATACATATTGTACCTAATTATAACCATACTTTTATTAGGAAAAGACTCACTTATATAAAGATGAATAATATGATGTATTATCTTTAATTTTAAAATTATAAATTATAAAATATTTTAAAATTTACTTTATCTAAATTTCTATAGAAATCTTTAAAAATATTACATTTCCAAACTTCATAACATAAATAACAATACATAATTTATTTCTTATTACCAATCAAAATTAATTAAAATATGAATTAAATATATATAACTTATATATTACCTTTCAATCAAGATCATATTTACTACCTAATATGAACTCTCTCTATAATATTTACTACCTAACATGAACACTTTCTATAAAAATATATTATTCAAATAAAATATATATATTAAGATTATAATTTTAATAAACAACCAATACATAACCTTATCATAAACTAAAATCTATTTTACATATATTTAGATTTAAAAATAATATTTCAAACTTAATTATTATTTTTATTAATTATTATTTTATACAAGATTAAATTAACAACATGTTTCAAAGCCATTACAATAATATATTAATTATGAGTTCAACATATCATTTATAAGAATAAATTAACAACATGACTCAAAACCATTACAATAATATACTAATTATGAACTCAACATATCACTTATAAAAATAAAACGTGAATAATATATATAATATTATATTTATATTTTGTAGGAGTAAACACAATTTTTTTTTAAATTTTTTACAGTTTAAAATTTATTATATTAAAAAGGATAAAATATGTATGCTTTAATAAATCAATCAATTAAATTGTTATTAAGGAGTTCCTTAGTCTATACCAAAGGAGGATATCATATGTCAATATTTGATGTGTAACAAAGTTGTGATCATAAATATTATACATAAAATATATTTTCTTTTTATTATTTTTAATTACAAAAAGACAAAAATCAATATGTCAATGAAATATGAAATAAATACAAATAAACTATCACCTACCAAGTTGAATCATATCTTAATGACATGTGGAAATGGATAATTCAGTAACCATCTATTTATAAAAAGTGAAGATCCCTATGTAATATCTTGATGGTGCTTCTTTTCCTTTGGTGCGCGACGACTAGGGTTTAACCCTAGTCGCTCGCGGCCTCTGCGTGAGCCTATATTTCATCCCACTTCATTCTTCTTAGCCTGTAATGGTTGCGACTGCGTCCCTCTCTCTAGGTGCCCAGGCAATGGGGATTTTCCCTCCTGCTCGGTGTCCAGACCAGTTTCCACTTCGAAGTCTGGGGCCTCTTTCTGTGAGGTTGTTCAATGAAGCTCTGCACTTTCTTCTTCATCTCTTCTGGTTCAAGAATCCCCTCCCCTTGTCATTCCCATGGGTCAAGATACCGAGGAGGAAGAAGAATACTACCAATCTGTGAGTTTGGTATGCCATTTCAATGGTTTTTGGCCAAAGTTAGCTGATCTCAATAGTTGGATCTTGTCTACCAAGATTCCTATTATGCAGTAGCAAGATTTCATTCATCCTTGTGCTAAAGGATTCTTCATTATTGAGTTCGACATTGAGGAAGATCATGATCTGGTTCTCAACTCAGGTTTGTGCATGAAACCCTGGATTCCTTCTTTCAATCCAACTACTGACATTCTCTCCTCAGCTCCTATTTGGGTGAGGATTCCCAACCTTACTTTGCATTTCTGGGGTTTACCTTCGCTTGAAGCCATTGGTTATAGGTTGGGAAAGTTCCACTATGAAAGTCGTGAAACTTCTAGGCACACCACCTCCACTTTTTCCCGTATCTGCGTGGAAATGGACTTCAATAAAGGATTACCAACTGAAGTTATTCTCACTGGTAAAAATTATTCTTGGTCTCAGAAACTAGACTATGAGAGAGTTTCCTTGTGTTGCAGATCTTATTTTGAAACAAGACATCTTGAAACCCATTGTCCCAAAGGGCCCAAGAAGAACCTAAAGAATCGAAAATCCACTTGGTGGGTGGGATCAAATGACGACCATCAATTTATCTTGATGCCCCCTCAAGCTAGAGAAAATATGTCTTAGCCATATCTCAGCCAACTCCGTTATCATTAATCACGAGTCCAAAATCCAATAAGAAGTCGGATAATGAGGCGTCTTCCCCTCAAGTTTCAGATGAGGGACCTTGAGTCCTGTCTTATCCTCAACCATTAGCTTTATAGGTAAATCATGCTAATTATGTTGGGGTATTGGATGAAGAAAAAATAGAAGCTTCAAATCAAGACAATCCATGAAATACACGCATCTCAACTACCTCAACATTTGCAAATGAAGGTTGGACAGTAGTAAGAAAGAAGAAGACATCACATGCCACATCTCAACCAATGGTAACACGAAGTCAGTCTCGTAAGTTAGCCAAATCAACAAACTCCTCCCCATCAGGTTAATTTAGATGCAATATGTCTTCACTTTTGTCCTCAGAGTTGTTTTTTCGAGTGTATCCAGTAAGGTTGTTTTATGTGAAGTTTTTGTTGGAGTATTTGAAACAATGATTAGTAGCTTGTAATAATGGTTTAATTGAGGCCCTCGATTGGAATGAATTTTGATGGACTTTGTAACTCCTCAACGGTTTTGACTGCGCCTTTTTGATAATACAAATTTCCCAGTTTTTGTAAAAAAAATTAAAGATCCCTAAAAATTAAAAAAAACTTAGACTATTTTTTGTTTGTTTGTTAGAAATGTGCCCTAACCATTAGCTAAGAAACCACAACCCAGGGGATTCTCCTCCCAACTAAACTCACAGTAAGGGTATTGAACTCGGGTTTCCTAGAAAACAAAGCCCACACTTTAACCTGACAAAATCACACTAATATATATATATATATATATATATATATATATATATATATATATATATGTGTGTGTGTGTGTGTGTGTGTGTGTGTGTGTGTGTGTGTGTGTGTGTGTGTGTGTGTGTTTTATTTTTATCAAAGTTTAAATAAATGCTATTAATATCAAGTTATAGTCTAAATGTATTATAAATTGGCTCTTTTCTTCTTACTCAAAATAATGAGAAGGGAAATTAACATTTTTTTATTTGAAATCCAATAAGAATTATTTCAAATTAATGGAATTATAAATATTAAATGAAAACATTGTACAATTTGATTGCATTATAGGTATTTGAGGGTGTTGAATCTATTTTTACATTAAACACAAATTTCACCAAACCAAAACTGTAAATTTAACAAAAAAATCTCTTACCAAATTCTCATATGATAAATTGGAAAATTAAATTATTTAACCTTCTTCTTATTCTTAATCTTAACTATTACCACTCAACCACCACACTAAAAACTTCTAAATTATTTGGTTATGCAATGATGGGGTACATTATAATTCAAAATTTATGTATTTTTTATGATTTTCAAAATTCAAATATATTTATTACATTAAAAAACATTTTTACAATGAGGTAGATGTTAATGTTTGATATTTGCATATGTTTATTTAAATTTACTTATAAAAAAATTAAAATGGCAATGAAATATTAAGTCTTTCCAGAAGAAAAATAAGAAGAAGAAGGAGGAGGAGGAGGAGGTTGTTCTTACTAATTATTTAAACAAGGTTGCATCAATTGCTTCTCTTGCTTCATCCTTGATGAGATCCACACTTGGATCCAATGGAGCATCACATGTCTTAGAGTTTGACATTTGGAACTTCTTGATCATGTCATTTGAGTACTTTCTCTAAGACAAGAAACTCCCTCTAGAATTTCACCAAACTTCCATCCCAAAATAATAATGCAATATAATAAAATCCAACATATCAAAGTTGTAGTAGGTCTTCTTTAAATGTAACTACAACTTAAGGTTCATTGCTACAAACGAAATGATTAGTAATATATCATCACTTTGAGTCATATTCATGTGTAAAAATTAGGATTTGCATTACTTCTTCTTAACCCACCTTCTTTGAAGTACTCATTAATCTAAGCAAACCATGTTGTCAATGTTTGTTTTAGTTTATATGACATTTTATATACTAGGTTCTCCTTTCTAGGGTACACAAATCCTAATGGACACTCCATGCAAACTTCTTCATTAATCCACCTACTAAAAGAACAACACTTAAAATCTATATGATGCATGATCCATTCAAACTAGCTACAAGCCAATGTACAATTTAGATTGTGGTTATCTTCACAATTAACATGAAGGTTTCCTCATACTCAACACATAATTCTTTCTATGCATAGCCTTTAACTACTAATTGCTCTTTATATTTATCCATTGTGCCATCATATATGGTCTTTTAGATCCATATTCATCTAAGTGTCTTCTTGTTTTCACATAATTGTACTAAATTCCAAGCTCAATCTTTTAATTGAATTCATCTTTTTTTTTTTTTCGAGTATATTAAGTAAATATAATATTTTACAATCGCCCAACGGACCGCTATATAAAATAGCTCAAAATAAGTACAACATTACATAGCATGATTACAAACCCAAAAACTTTCCAGATGATGGGTTATAAAAACCCCAAGTAATATTGACAAAAAGGAGATTGTCCATGGCAGGACTCGAAATAGCTCGAAATACATTCTTCCAAATGATTTGAGAATACTGTGCCAAAACCTTGCTAAAGCTCCTGATAGATAGTAAAAAAATAACAAAAAGGAGATCAAAGAAGATAACAGTATATGAAACATCCATCAATAAATATTGATGATGTTTTAGTAATCTCTATACCATTTGACCACTTGTGAAGCACTATATATCCTTCTGGTTCACTTAGTGCTCTTTTTGATTGTTCATCTGCAACTATGTTGAAATTACGATAAATATGATAGAAGTTTATATCAACAATTTTTTCCTTTAAAATGATGATTCTCCATTTCCATCCTTCCAAATAACTAACTCAGAGGTTACCTTTTTTATTTAACCGGTTTATAATAACAGAGGAATCACCAAGAACCTGAAGCTTTTGAATGGAAAGGAACTTTGCTAGTTGTAAAGTTTCCCATGCTCCCATTAATTCAGCCTTTGTGTTTGTACCCGCTCCATAGTTCACAAACCATTTGTATGTCGTTGAAGCAGATAGTTTTATAATACCACCAGCTCCACAACATCTTCCATCCACCCGGGCCGCTCCATCAAAGAAAGCTACTGGATACTCAATTAAATATGTGTTCAAGTAGGGACAAGGACAAGAAATTGTGTGCTTTATTACCGGCTTATGATAGTTGCACATATATTTAATAGTGACCGATGTGACTGATGGCTCATTCCCATTGAAAATGGCCACATTTATCTCTAGCTAAATGTTCCAGCATGTGTATGCCGCAATACTGGGAGATCTTGTCTTTGCCTCAGACTAATTTGTTATACACTCACATAGGTTATTCCCATTCCAGCTATGAGCAATTTTTGTATTCCTTTTAATGTTTGTCCATACTGCGCTTGTAAAGGAACAAAATATAAATAGATGAGAGCTATTCTCCTCCTCCTTTTTACATAAATGACATCGTCTCAGACCAATCCAACCCCTAAGTTGAAGATTTTCCCAAGTTGCTATCTTGTTATTAACATCCAACCATAGAAAAAGTTTTATCTTTTGTGGAATATTCCATTTCCACATTTGAATCCTCCAACCAATGATCAAAGGGGTTTTTTGTGTTGTATGAATTGCCTCATATACATTCTTTACCGTAATAACACCTGATGTGTCCCCCCATGTCCATATCATTTTATCCACATTCTCTGTAACTATCACTCCAACTGCCTGCAAAGCCCGTCGTAATTGTTGCAATTCTATAGATAACTCCCCTGTTAGCCCCAAATCCTCACTATCTTTCCAATTTGATAAGAAGGTGTTTTGATCCTATTGTTTCCATACCTGTGCTAACATCGAGATATTCTTTTGTTTGAGCACATCGATTAGATGAGAATAAAGAAATGAGGAGGGTCCAAGACCTAGAATGTTGTCCCTACCCAAGCATACTTCAATTCTCGATCCCGGTTTCCAACTGATCTAATTTGTGATAAAATGCACTGACTTAACAAGATTGTACCATATTTTGGATGCCGTTGGATAATGGAAAGTTGTCTATCTAAGCCAGTTACTAACAGTGTTGTAGGGGAAGTATTTACCTTTTAATACTCTATGCCAAATACCCAGTTTTGTAATAACTCTCCACAATGTCGAGGCAACCAAAGCCTTACCAAAAGAAAAAATATTGTGCAAACCCCAATCACCCCTTTTCTTTGGCCGAGCTAATAGCTCCCACCTACAAAGATGATAGTTTTTTTTTTCTCTGTTTCCACTCCAAAGAAAATTAAAGAGTATGCTCCTTAACTTATGAATAATAGAAATAGGGATCGCTACAAGAGATAACGAGTAGATAAGCTGTCTTTCCAGAACTTATTTACACAAAATGTATCTACCCCCCAAGGATAACCATCTATAGCTCCAATGATGTATTTTCCTCTCCATTTTTGATAACAACCACCTCCATTCAATTTCTTTTTGAACCCCTGACTTTAGATAATAGCCCAGATACTTGAAACCAACCAATAAATAAAAAAAGTTATAAGGCAAGATATTTTTGAAAGATATGTTGTCTCACTCATCTAGCCTTGAGAAATGTACAATCGATTTTGTCTGATTCACCAGTAAACCCGAGACCGAACATAACAGTTGAACAATTCTCTCAATTTCCTTCCATTCATGGATTGATGCTTTTGTCAGTAGCAAGATATCATCAACGAATAATATGTGTAATATTTTTGTAAATCTTGCTACTTTGATACCATTAATGATACCTTGTCTATGACTGATTTTTAACAATAGACTCAAACTCTCAATTACCAGAATGAATAACAATGGGGATAGTAGGCACCCCTGTCGCAGGCCTCGACCACATCTAAAAATTCCATTGCTTCGCCATTGACTAAAATCTCAAAAGAAGCCAAATTTATGCAAGCTAGAATCCAATTGGTCATATGAGTACCGAAACCAACTTGAATACGTACCATTCTAAGATAGTCCCAACTGATGCAATCATATGCCTTTTGTAGATCAAGTTTTAAGATGAGGGATTTTTGTTTTTTCTTCTTGATACTGTGGATGCACTCATGTGCTGTTCCAATTGTGTCTTGAATCTAACGCCCTCCCAAGAACCCCAACTGTTCCTCTGATAAGAATATTGTTAATACAGGTTTAACCTATTTTCTATCACCTCATATACCAGATTTCATAATCATATAGGCCTAAAGTCCCCGAACTGTTGCGACTTATTGCTTTTGGGGATCAAAGCGATAAAAGTTGAGTTTATGCTACCTGATATGCGCCCATTCTTCCAGGTCTCCTCCACCAAATCCATAATATCTTCACCCATGATCTCAAAGAAATGAAAATACAGTTCCACCGACCACCCATCGGGCCCGAGGCTCTTTTCTTGTTTGAATAAATTTAGGATAACTTCCATTTCTTCCATAGTAACAGGCTTATATAATTCCTCTGCTTCATTCCTTTCTAACATTTTTGGATAAAGATTTGCCACTCGAACATGTTCTTCAGTTATATCATCTAGAGAAGACTCGAAGAAATTATTGAAATATTTAACTGCCTCATCCGCTATATCCTTCTATTTTTTATGTATAGTCCCCGAATTATCATCAATCTCCCATATAAATTTGCTATTTCTCCTTTGATTGGAAAAATGGTGGAAGAATTTATTATTCTGATCGCCACTTTTTACCCATATAGATCGACTCCTAATCCTCCATAGGTCTTCCTGTGCTTTCAAGAATTTATTTCTCTCATATTCTAGGAATATGAGATTTGATTCTGCCTCCCGAGACAAATTGCCACCCACTATCCTTTGTAAAAGAATTTTAATATTCTCTTCTAGATTTTCCAAAGCCACTATGTCCCAAGCCTTCTTATCTTTTGCCCATATTTTTGTTATTACTTTTAGATCCTTTAATTTCCAAATAAAACGCCCATGACAGTCACCTTCCTGACTGTATTTCTGATCTTTCCACAATTTTTTAACCATATCATTAAAATCTTTTTCCAGTAACCACTGAGCATGAAATTTTAAAGGGTATGCTTTATGAATGATATAGTTCTCTAGTTGTAAAATATAGGGGCGTGATCCGATACAAATGGATATTCAACCCAAGTTCTATGAAGTCTGACCTCTATAAGAAAATCCTCCAAAACTAGAAACCTATCCAACCTCTTGGCGATTGCCTCCGAACCCGCACATCCATTACGCCAAGTTGGGACGATTCTATCAGGTTTTACATCAATAAGTTTGTGATCTTGGAAGAGAGTGTTGAAAATTCCCGATAAATGGCTCAATGCAGGTGATCCTCCCCAAATCGTGCTGGACGATAAGTTAAGATTTAAATCTCTCGCTATCACCAGGTTCCTAAGTGAAAGTAGACCACTACTTGCAAGTGTAGTCCAGAAATATTTTCGCTCCAGGCATGGGCGATAAACATTCAATAAGTTGATATCCCTTTTAGTTGCTCTAATAGAAATTGACAATAGAATCCCACCACGAGTTAGAAATGGAAACAAATTAAAAAGAAGAGGGTCCCACACTATGAGAAGTCCTCTCAAAGACCCCACAGAGCTCACTTCACATGAAACCCAAGTAGGATTGAACTTAATCATGAAAGCTCGAGCTTTCTGTTCATTTACCAAAGTCTCTTGCAAGAAAACTATATCAGGACATGTAAGATCCAAAGTACACCTGAAAGAGGTAGCCTTTAGGGTGCCACCTACCCCTCTAATATTTAAGGAAATGAAAATCATTACTTCACCCTAGCAAGGGCTTTCACTGCTCTAAGCACCCCACTATCAAATGTGGATGGATCCACCACAAAGGAAGAAGTAATTGATGCCTGCAATTTTTTCCTAGAACTTGTCGTTTTTACGGGAGAATACTCAATCCCAAGACCACAAGATAATGCATAAGACTTTGAAGGTTCCATCTCAGTGTTACTCACCTCACCAAGCTTTCCATTGAAACTGGTAGGATTGACCACCCTATTCCCAAAAAAAGTTGGTAGAGGAGTTAGGTCACTATTGTTCCGCAAGTATGGGATGAGTGAATCAAGTACAACAGATAGAGAAGAATCGCCCTCCTCCGATTCTTGATGCTCCGGGATCAAAAGACTCTCATCTGGAGTGGTAGAAATCCCCTGGACAACTTCAACGAATGTAGGGGATGGGGAAAGAGAAGTAACCCCCGAAAGATCAAGATTATTATATGAGGCGTCTGGAGAGGTATGATGGTAAAAAATTAAAGAAGGAGGACTTGAAGGATTGGTCTATAATCCCTACATAAAGTTATCAGGTGCATTCGAGGGGTGAGGACTCAAATATTTATGAACTGGTACCCCACCGTCACCCCCTGAGTTAGTTAATTCCACAGGAGGAGAGGATAATACAACCGAGGAAGAATTTAACATAACTTTTCCCATTAATGTTAATGAATTATATAGCGTCGAACATAATAGTGATAACTTACCAGATAATGTATCAAGGCGCTCTGGTGATGGGGATGACTCCTTCTGTGAGAAATCATAGTCCAAGCCTGTTGAATTTACTTCGTCTTCTATTTCCCTCCAATCCCTGTGAAGAGCCGTATTTTCAGATATTTCTTCTTCCACTCGACCCTTACAGTTCTTTCTCAGATGGCCCATTTCATGACAATAACTGCATCGGAAAGGTATTTCAAGGTAGTCGAATCTATGGAATATTCTCTGACCTCTCCAGTCGATCTCCATAAGTTCAGGCAAACCTCTGTGAATGTCTATCTCCACAAGAATATTCCCCATATTTCTAGAGGGTGCCTTCATAACAAAGTCATCCAAAGAGACAAAGGAACCTAGGGAGTTACCCATCGCCTCCATGGCCACCGCAGTCCACAAATTTAAGGGTAGACCAGGGAGTAATACCCAAAGGTGGTGCTTTTGGAAATATTCTGTATCTGGATTAAACACCAACCTCCATCTTTTAATCATCATACTACTCCTACCCACCATCCATCTCTTAGCCAACAACCTCACGGAGTCTTCTGGAGATCTACAAATAAAACCATACCAACCCTTTGTCAGATATCTTTTCTTAGGGGAGTATCCTAACTCCTTTTTCCAGTTTTGGTCAACCCACTCCAGAATAGATGCATTACACAAGTATTTATACGACAATATTCCAACCAGTCCACAAAGTGCCAAAGAGCAGGTCTCGGCCAGACCAATGTCCGAGCCAAGTACCATTTTATGAACCACTTTCTTCACTTTCCACAGCCTGCGGTTGTATTCCTGCCTCTTAGATACCTTACCTCTTGTTTTTAAACACTTACTACTGAGCTCTACCTTTTCTTTTGTCCCCTGGCTCAGATAACCAAAGCAATTCGTATTTGTATCGGGAAGACTGGAAATTGGCTACAAACAGTTAGCAAAGGAGAATGTATGCTCCATGCTATGTGAAGTATGCGATACAGGTGATCATTGTGCTAGCTTTGATGAGGTGATAAATGTAGCATTACGCATAACAACTGAATCGACCTGTTCGAATAGACCGACGTCCTTCCAAATTAATTCGTCTTCCACATCCATCATATTGTTGATGTTTTCTTCGACAAGTGGAGGGAGTTTAGTTTCCATGACCTACCACCTGGCTCCACTCCAGTCAGTTCCACAACATAGTTAATGCACTTCAGGACAATAGCCAGAGCGTTCTGAAAAACAAGAAATATGGGTGTTAATGTATAAAAATCCACCTCCAATGAAATAAACTAAGATACAAAAAATGCCTCAGGAGATCCAATGTCCAGTTCCCAAAAAGGGGAAAGAACATTCTACCACTAGGAAATAAACCAGAAGAAAATAAGTAGGACTAAACCTAACCAAGAGTAAACTACAAAGGACTATGAAAAACCATAAAACCAAAACAACCTAGGGGTTCAAGAAACTAATCCTGTATCATTGAACACTGTTATCCACCATGGACGCCCAAGCATGTATCTGTGATCACCGTTATCCACCATGGTCGCCCAAGCCTATGTCGATACAGGATTCAAAAATCAGTTTCCCGCCCACTATCCAATCTTGGCAACTGTACCATGCAGAAAACCCCTGAAACCTAATGATTTGAATTCATCTTAATTTCCACTACTTTTTACCATTTTTCATTTCTATATACTTCTACATTTCTCTATGGTTCGTTAATAATTAATACTTGCTCCATTAATACATAGTTTAGTCATTGCAACCATATACTTCTTATTTACACTTTTTCTTTATATGTGTTCTCTTTTAGATTTTGACTTCAAATCCTTATATGTTGTTGCTCTCAAGTTTTATATATAATTCTTTAAATGTTTTATTTATTAAAATATAAACATCAAATACTTTTCACATAATTTACTATTTTACACTTTTTCTTTATATGTGCTCTCTTTTAGATTTTGACTTCAAATCCTTAATATGTTGTTACTCTCAAGTTTTGTATATAATTCTTTAAATGTTTTATTTATTAAAATATACACATCAAATACTTGTCACATAATTTACTATTTTACCTAATTTATTATTATATTAATTATTATATTATATAATATATATCTTTATATAAATAATCATATTCTAACCATGAAAAGTTGTTAGATTGTTAAACGATTTTTACCTATCATATATATATATAAAACCTAAAGACAATTAACCACTTAACTATTTGAAAAGGATTCCTTCCTTTATCCTCATAACACAGATTTTGTCAATGAATGTGACTTTTTCTTTTAGCAATATATCAACATATATATGGTTAATCTAAAGACAATTAATCAACTAACTATTTGAAAATGATTCCTTCCTTTGTGCTCATAACAAAGAATTTGTCAATGAATGTGACTTTTTCTTTTAGCAATATATTTTAAAAATATAAGGCCGCTCAAATGTAAAGGGCGGTAGTTGGAATCAAATTTATTATTACTTTTTAGGTATGAATTGACTTGGTTGAGCATAATCCCAAGCAAAACAAAACTATAAGGCTCTCTTCTTTGTATAATTTATCATCATTTACATGCTTTTTCTTTAATTTGCTTATATTTTAATTGATCATGATTACACGTTTTTCCATTCTTCTTATATTTTAGAAGGCAAATAATGCCATATTCACATTATTATTTTTTAATGTTATAAGGGTAGTGAGATTATTAATTATTTAAATTTTTTATTTATTTATTTATTTTATATTAATTAATTTTATAAAAAAATAATATTTTTAAAAATAATACTTATTTTAAAATAATACATTTTTTTGACAAATTTAAATGATGAAAACCCAATATGAAACAACTATCAAAATATATGAAACAACTATCAAAGTGGGCAACCAAAAACCCCTACCACCTTTTGACACATCCCACCTTCATTGTTTAATTGCCAAATCTTATTACTCCACTTCCCTATCTTGATCCCTTATTTGCTAAGAATGTGGCCTCCACTTCCTGGCATGTTATCTTCTGCTATTATTTTAAACCCAAATGCAGGTCCAATGTTATCTTTAGGCCCACGAAAGACATCAAAGTCATAATACAATGTTGTCTGTTGTCTTTTGTCCACCTAACTGAGGGTTGCATTGCTAAGTTTTGTTGGATATTTATTTGATCAAATTTATCCAATTTTTTTATTTAACTAGTTTTTTAATACTTGTGGAACATGTTCTAATAAGAATATAATATTACTAAACAACATATAGGTAAACTAAATCTTTGTTACATATTTTGTAACTATTAATAATAATATATTTTATTTAATTAAGGGTTGGTGTACACAGTTTCTTTCCTCTTTGGTTGTAACTAGAATGCACATCCATTGTTTTTTAAGGAATGCACATGTAAGGAATACACACATATACCTATTTAAATAACTTCATGAATGCCATTAATGTGTGGAAACAAAATATCAACATGATTTTTCCAATTAAAAACACACACATAAATATTAAAAATTCATTTTTCCAATTAAAAACACACACAAATATTAAAAATTCATGCAAGTTTTTAATTGAGTGTGTCTTCCTCTTTGAAAAAAATTATAAAAAAATGCGACAACATTTCTTTTATTTTTCCCTAATCCAAGGAAATTTCACCTTATTTCTTCTCTCCAACGGGAGCACACTTCTACTAACTAGGCACATTCTTAGTGAGGACACATAAGAGGGACATCGACATGGTTGACAATTGACATTTTGCAAAGAGGAACTCTCATTTCTAGGTAGACTTTATTTGAAATGCCATTTTTATATTTGTTAAATTATAGAAATTTACATAATTTTTAAAAATATTTTGTTAGTGTTTAATTGCAGCTATTATTTTCCAATAATGAGAAAAATCATGAGACAAACCCAAACCCTAACTGCCCACATGACCCATACACATAAATTAATCAATGTTTAAATGAACTCAAAAACTTAATTGGTGAGCTTAGGAACACTAGAAAGCCACTCATATTTCATTGGCCACTTCACTTGGTAGTATTGTTGCTTCCATTCGTCATGTCTGTGGGAAATTATCTGATATATCCTAATATATGGCTAGGATGAGAGAGTACTACTCAACCAACATTAGAAAGGAAGATGTGAAAAACTTGCATACAAACAAATATATGATTTTTTATTTATTTATTGACCCTAGAACCAACCAACCCCCTGATCTAAGAAAGAGGCTTCTTTTCATGGATTGGTGCATATTCCAACCATGGAAAGACCAATGGATGGATAGGTTGTTTATGGTATTTGATAATGCTCCCTCCAATAATAGGGAGGTTCCCTTGTATTCTCTTCCTAAATTATGGGCCAAGTTTATTATGGCTCACCATGTCAATTATTTTCACATTAGTGATTTCCAGGGAGTTGGTCTTGGCTCTACTTAGGATCGAGCAATGACTAGGCATAACCCATTGAGAGGGCCACATGTTCCTAGGCGTATGCCTAACCACCCCCTAGGCACCTCATCTTGGAGATAGGATTTGAGCCACTATTACTATAATATTGTCATTGACACACAATCTAGTTTAGCATTACACATTTTTGGCATTATATATCAACACTCATGGCCACTCATGAGCAATTTACATCAATCACTCAAGCCTTTAACAATGAAGTATTAAACCCCTTTATATGATGATTCTAGCTCTAACATAATTATTTCATTAATTATAGATCAATAGATCACCTTCTAACTACCATATTAAAGTCTAACCACTATGACCTTTCATCGATGGCACTTAATGTTCACTAAGTCAACAACTCAAAAATCACAAGCCAATGTTACATATATAACACTAACATAACAGACAAGAGACATAAATGGTGACATCCTACAATCATCTTGGTGTTGTACTCTAGTTTGACTTCCATCAAGAAACTTGCAACATAATAAGGATGGAGAAGAGATTACATAATGCAAACAACCTTGAAGACACAATTCTTGGAGCATCAATTCGTAGATATTCTAGGTAAGATTTGCTCCTTTCATACTTTGGTAACACCTTTCAAACTCCATAGTTGTGGTGTTTGGAACTGTTGGGAGGCCTCTTAGACCCTTGTAATAGTCATCACACATCATACATTAGACATTCATATAAGAGAATATATGAATACATGTAATAAATTAAGTAAGTACAAGAAGTAAATGCATAAGTCAAGTAAAAGATCTTAATGAATGCTTATTTGGAGTGGGTACAATGGCTCCAACCATCTCTCCAATGTATAAATACTCTTGAAGAAGGAATACAAAAGCAGTTGGTTAACCTTCCCACAAATATCTCTTCTTTCTTGAGTTATGTGTTTGTTCTTAATATTCTTGCTATAATCTAGCTCTCTTCTTGAATGCATGCCTTTAATCCCTAGATTACAACATTTTGGTTCTGTTGTCATGTGAATTGAACTGGGACAAGATAGAAAATTTGATCTTGGAGGGAATATTTGTTTGATATGCTTGTGGATGGTGACAACACAGGAGTTAGCCTAACAAAAAAAATGTTTATGTTATGAGGAAAATCTATGAGTAGAAGATGATGAACTAATTTTGGGTAAGAAGTTCCAATATTTCAGTTCTATTATTTGTTTAGGAGGTTTGCTACAAATTATGAAGATATATTACATCAAGAGATTTATTTTCATATATGTGGGAACCTTATACAAAATATTGTCACGTTTCACAATATTTCTTTGACGAATGAAAGAACAATCATGATTTTCAATAGTAAAACAAATGGTTCAAATTGGATTTTTGTACCAAGTAAGAATATTTTGGTGCAAGTTACAAAGGGATATGTCTATTTTGTGCAGCAAGTTGGAAAACACTAAGATATGCATTTGTTTTGATTCTAATTTCCTTTGCAATGTGCCTCTCTCCCATGTTGATCATGATAGCACCCCATATATATAGTGTGTTGGAACTGCCCAATTGTCCAATTGTTTGTAATGAATGTATAACATGTTATAATCCTCATGTGCCGTCCTACTTACTTGTGTTGGAATGGTATATATCTCCTCATTTTTATATTTTACTATATGTGGAATGCTCTACATCTCTTTAGGTTTTTATATGATCCATTTAAAAGATGTTGATGAACATAATCCATGCCGAGATCTTGTGTGGAAAGTGGTAGCCACAAAATGGATAGAATCGCTCCCCGATTTAAAAAAAATTGAAGTCAAATATGGATAGTCAATTGCTAAAGAGAAGTCTCATGTCAATTTATAAAGAGAATTCTTGCTTTTATAAAAGAATTACATAAAGGATAGTTGAGTCGAGTTTATAGTCGAGTCTAGAGTAGTTTAGTTGAAAAATAAAAATAAAAAATGTTGTTGATTGAGTTGGTCGCATATCACTCGATTGAGTCATACTTAGTGTAAAATTTGAGTTGATTTTGAGTCAGAGTTAGTAACTTGATTGATTCAAGCGTATAATTGAGTCAATTAAGTAAAAAATTGTGTTAAATGAAATGAGAGGGTTAAAAGTGAGTCTTCGAGGTAGACAATCCTTTCCATCATTGTAGTGAAAGTCAATTCCTAGTTGACATCAATCGATATCTATTCAACAACATTAATAGAGTCTGTAAAAGATTAGTACTTGAAAAAATAGTCTTTATATAACCGATTCTTATTAATAGTTAGAGAGTCAAGTTTGACCATTGAGTCATGTTCTAGTTAAGTCGATTCAAGTCATCATCATGTAGAGTTGTAGTTGAGTCATAGAAGATTCATCCTTCATATATAAAAAATGCAAAGTCCATACATTTCCAAAGACCTAAAAGCATAAAGAAGCACAACCATGATTGATAGAATCAAAGCAATAGAAAACATAGTTGACTAGAGCATGATACAGTGAGAGAATCCAAGATAGACCAAGCAGAAGAAGATATTGAACAAAAGAAGAAGGCATTCAAGAAAGATACATAATATGATACACACACACACAAAGTGCTTAAAGGACAAGATGATGACACCAAAACTATTTAACGGATGGAGCCCCCTGGTATAAGAGTTGTATAATAGTTCTTGAATTGTGACCTTAGAAGCTAGAAATCAAAGAAATGGTACGTTGGCCAAAGCATTGTGCTCCACCATAGGGTGGCACAAGACGATCCAAACATCACTCCAAAAGAATGATGGTGTAACTTGAGAGTTAAGAGGACCATTGTTGGGCAGGGTAGTTGAGTGTTGGGGACTCAACAACTGCATAGGCACCTACCATATTGAAGACGAAGGATAAAGAGTAACAAGTCACGATAAAACCTTGCATACATTTATATTCCTACACAACTGGTGGTTGTTGCAACTAATTTACCTATCTAGATCGGTATGCATGGTTGATGCATAGTAAGGATACTTCTACAGGAGTAGTGACCCATGATTTTGTCACACACTTTCTCAGGGAAAGAAAGGATTTTAGCGTGGGGGAGATGTTGGGAGGCCTCTTAGGCCCTTGTAATAGTCATCACACATCATACATTAGACATTAGTATAAGAGAGTTAATCCCTAGAAAAACCCCATGTTAAGAATAAAACCCCTTATTAAGCACTAAATATTGAATTATTACATTTCTAGTGTTATAGTTGTATGTAGGATAGAACCCTTCATTGTACCCTTTTATTATAATTGTACCCTTTGTCTCCTATATATATATATCCTAGCCTTAGGATCATCTCATCTCATCTTGTACATTGAATATATTGTAAAAGGAGGTTCCCCCCTTCAAATGGACCTTTATTCATTGAATTTTTATCATTCTCAAGGTGCTGGTTCATAACATTTGGTTTCAAAGCGTCAATCCTGAGATTTTGCTGGTTCAAGCGAGTCATCTTGGAATTTTCGCTATAAATATTGTTTTTTGGGAAGTTTCAGGAAACAAAATTTGGAGGTTAATTATGAGACATATCACAATACTTTTGATAAGAGATTCAAGTTTTGTTTCATTATACTTTCAGAGATATAGCCTATGGAAGATAGGGTTTTTGATTCATCCTGAAATCAATTCTAAATGAGTCAACTTGGAATTTTCACTATAACTTCCTTTTTGGGAAGTTTCAGATAGTGAAATTTTGGAGAATAAGGAGACATTTTATAGTATAGGAAGTAAAAATTTTGGGTTTTGTTTCATTATATTTACGAATATATCTCCTATGGAATTTAGGGTTGTGACTAGTCCTGAAATTAGTCTCAAACAAGTCATCTTTTTATTTTCGCTATAAAAACATTTCAGTGAAGTTTCAAACTCTAAAATTTTCAGAATCCTGAGGAGACATAGTGAATGATATGTGTAATTTTTTAAAGTTTTTGAATCATTATAATTTGTGATATATATATTATGGAAGTTGGGGTCTTTTACTAATCTTGAAATTAGTCTTAAAGAAGACATTTTGGTATTTTTGCTATAACTTTTTATGAGGGAAGCTTCAGATTGTGAAATTTTTCAGGATTTTAAGAAGTCAAATCAGAATACTACATGAAGAAATTTCAGATTTAGAAGGCTTCGAATTTCATAGATATATCAAGACAAATTTCAGCCATCTAGACACACTCCAAATTAGGGTTTGAAAGGTACAAAACTTACAATTGGCATAACTTTTGATTGGAAGATATATTTTTGGTGATTCAGTGATAAAGAGGAAAAATGGGAGAATTTTTTTTTTCTCACATGGCAAGGGGGTTCTACAAGAAATAAAACCTATACTCATAAATATTCAAACATGGAATTTGTAGCATCCCCATATTCCTGCTGGGCAATGCCACATGAAAATTCCAAACTCAGATACCGATTTAATTCATAAAAATACTTTGCAAATGCACATATTCATACAAAATAATAACAGGAATATACATGCAGCTTACACAGGAAAAACCATGAAAATAAATGCATAAATATTAACACAACACATAAATGATCACACAATTGACACTTATATTTGATAAAAATAACACCAACTATGTGAAAACCTTCCACTTTCCTCCCAGCCTTAGACCACACTGCTCATAAACTCTCAGTAATGGATCACCTTCGAGATGGGGCTAAAACTCCACCTCGACAAAGGATTTCTAACCAAGCTAAGGTCTCTCTAACAACATATAAACTCAGACACAGGTGCTAACTCAAACTAATAGCCTAAAAATTCAGCCACAAGTGCCAACTCAAACTAATAGCCTAAAAAATCAGCCACAGGTGCCAAATCAAACTAACATCCTACAGTCCCTCATTCCACACATGCCTGTCCCACCCCAAGAAGTTTTCCCCTTCTCTTCTCAATAGACCTTCGACTGCCCCACTTCCCTTCTAGGGCTTCAACAATAGGCAAGACATGAAGTCTCAAAGCACTGTAGCTGCAGTTTGGCACCTTGGTAAAGCAATTCCCAAAAATTCTCTCACCTGGAGAGAATGCTCATGAGCCTAACAACCCACTTTTTCAATTTCCTACAAGATTGATAACACACCTCTTTATTCCATATCCAAAGCTAACCATGGTCCTCGTACAGGTACATGTACAAGTATGGGTATTAACAACATGAAGGAATGGATGACAACTGAATGAGTGAAGGAATGATGATAAAATGATTGATGAATGAGCTAAATTCCTCAAAACTTATGTGCATATTCCCAACTTGACACTTGTCATGTTTGAAACTACATGGGCACACATGGGTTCCCTCAAATGGCGATGCATTTATTCATAAGGATTTCAGATAAAATGCATTATCCCCTACTTTTGACTTTAACTTTAGGAATATGGTTA
The DNA here is from genome assembly GCA_009831015.1 of Picea engelmannii. NCBI lineage: Eukaryota > Viridiplantae > Streptophyta > Pinopsida > Pinales > Pinaceae > Picea > Picea engelmannii. The sequence goes on from ML826191.1 coordinate 33,339, forward strand.
AAATATTCATTTTTGGCTTAAGCCCCTTTAGATTAGCCCCTTTTTCCCATTCTAGTGGAGTTTACCCCCCCATACTCTTTTACATGGCTGGCCTGCAACAATGACGTGTTTTTATTAAAAACTGAGTGTGATTACATTTACAAAAATAGGCTCGTTGGCCTTTCAACTTTTGGCTCACCAGCCTAATAACCACATAGGAACTATGGCCTCAAAATACATATATATAAAGGAACTCTAATCTCCAAGTATCCTGGCTCACCAACCTATATGTACAATTACAATATATTTACAATGGGGTTTGGCCTAGGGGGTATTACAACATCCGAAGAAAGTGAACACTTAGTAAAAACGTTAACCCAATTAAAGAACCAAGTTGATGCAATGATTGCTATTATGTTGAAACAAGTGGATTTATCACATTCTTAGGAATATCTTAAAGAAGAAATGAATAAAAATAGGGAACATATGGAAAAAAAGATGGAAGAATTGAGAAGGTCCATGTATGAGGTTTTATTAAATACCCTAGATGAGAGACTCCCTAAAGGATATAACAAGATGCAAAAAAATCATAAAAATAAGGAGAACAAGGTTTTTGATACTCAATCACATATGGAGAGTATTTTGTCACATTTGGAGAGAAAAAATACCGAATCTCAGAATCATGATCATTCATTACTCCAAGATCCACATCACCAGGTATTCAAATTGGCACCAAGGTGATACTTCATTCCAAAGATAGATATGATGAAGTTTGATGGTAAAGATCCTATAACATGGATATTCCATATGGAGAAATACTTTGATCTACACCAAGTTCCAAGCTTACAAAATGTGCCTATTGCATCATTATATTTAAAAATGATCAATTTGTTTGGTATCAATGGCTTTGTGAAAGGAAAAAAAATTCTATTATCTCTTGGTCCATTCTTACAGATGAATTGATATCACATTATGGGGATATTAATAACAATACATTTTTGAGTCAATTGATAAATTTTCGTCAAGAAGGTCCAATTACAAAGCACATTCAACAATTCCAAAAGCTTAGTTTCAGGGTAAAGAACATTCTTGAGGACAATTTGTTAGATCTCTTTATGTGAACTTTTAAGGAGATCATTCAATGTGAGGTGCATCTCTTTGAACCTATTTAATCCCTAGAACAAGCTTTCAATATGACAAGGAAAGTGGAAAACAAAAATATGGCTACTAGAAGGGTGGGCACTAATAGCTATATAGAGCACCATGTTCCCTCTCCTAAACTCACTAAACCAACAAGGTTTACACCTCAACAAATGGATGAAAGAAGAGAAAAGGGATTGTGTTTCAATTGTGATAGCGAGTACAATAAGGGGCATAAATGCAGTGAGAATAAATTATTCTACATAGACTGTGAAGAGGAAGAAGATCAAGAATTGGAACCATCAAAATATTTGGATCTAGAAGAGACTACTCCAATGATATCTTATCATGCATTGGATGGAATCAATACTCCACAAACCATTAATATACAAGGTCACATAAAAAATAAAAGGGTAACAATGTTGATTGATTATGGTGGTACCCATAACTTCATCAATTACAAATTAGTAAAAGATATTAATTTCTTCGTATTTCCAACGCCAAAGTTTCAATTAATGATTACATATGGAGGTACCATAAATTGTTCTGGGAAGTGCCATAGTATTAATCTCAATGTGGGGGAGTATTTATTAGATAGTCCCATTATTTCCATTCAAATGAGTGGTGTTGATGTTGTATTAGGGGTCCAATGGTTACAATTATTGGGAACAATGGCCTTTAATTTCAAGATCGTTTCATGAGATTTTCCTTAGAAGGCAAGGAAATTGAGCTTAGAGGTATCCAAGGTAAACCCTCTAAGGTGATAAGCTCTAATAGCATGGAAAAATTACTTCAAAAGGGACACCATGGCTTAATTTCATAATTGTGCTCAGTAGATGTTCAAACATCTATATCCTCTGCTCCAGTGGATCTCCAACTAGTTATAAAAAACCATTCCAAGGTATTTGGAGAGATGTCTAAGGGTATTCCATCTACTTGATATCATGACCATGCTATTCATTTGCAACCAATAAGTGTACCACCTAACATTAGGCCTTACATGTATTTATATGCATAGAAGAGTGATGTTCAACATATTTATAGGTTTACATAATTCAACCTAGCCAAAGTTCTTTCTCTTCACTACTAGTGATGGTTACAAAGAAGGATGGTTCATGGCATATGTGTCCATATTATAGACATCTCAAAAAAATGTCTATTAGAAAAGAGGATCACAGAGCGATAAAATAAAAATAGAGGAAGAAATAAAACATCAAAGATATAAAATACAATAGAGACACGGAAATACATGGTTCACCCAATGTGGGCTACATCCAATAGAGAAATTGCTAGTCCTTCCTTTATTATTATCTAGCAAATGAAGGGATACAACCTACACCACACCCACTGCAACTTCCTCTTGTTTTCTCATGGTCTCCTCTCTCATAATACAATTCCCTCATACATAAAATAAGGTTTCCTTCTAGGAAAAAAACCCTAACACAACTTCTGCCGTCGAATCTGCAACCTAATGATGAACGATTAAGATTGATTATGTAACATCTCACTCTTGTGCACACTTGATGTGACTTATTCTTTGAGGACACTTGCATGCAAGTGATCCAGTTTAGTATATGGTTGCCTGTTTCATTTATGGATTCTGATGATGATGCTTATGGATTATGATGTTATGTTATTTGATATCTATGTATAGACAGGTGCTATTGACGGGTTTCTCCTGAGTGTGCAGGACACTGGACAAATTTGAGGATGATGATGGCATCGATGGACCTCCTTGGACTATGGATCGAGTAAGGGAGTGGACTGCATATGGTTTGGGTATTTCTGTTTATGCATATGTGACATATGATCAATATATTATGATGTTGTTTATGGTTCATTGACATGTTTCATTGATGGATGTAGGCTGATGATTGCTTGCTAATAAGACTCACATTAGGAGTAAAGGGGCCATGCATGACTACCAAAGATATTGGGGAGAGGTGTGGCAGCAACCCTGCCACAACCTACTAGCACTTCCATCGTGGCTTGAACTGTAGGTTAATGATTACCTAGTTCGAGAGATCCACGATGTCGTGAGGGCAGACTGAGACAATCGCTCACAAAGATTCTAAGAGGAGCACAATAAGGCAGGGTCCTTATTCCTTAGAGGCCCTTAGTCTCCCACAAGGTCGCCTGACGGATTATTGACTCCAGGGGTTGGAAAACTACCAAAATAAGTCAAAAGGCGAGTGACGGCCTTGGAGCACGTAGTGCATTTTGAAGGGCACGTCACATAAATGAAACATGAATAAAGGCGAGTGACACCCTTGGAGCACATAGTGCATCCTAAAGGGCACGTTGCAATTTTAACAATGGTGAGTCAATGAACCTAGGTGCCTAGAAAAAATATTTTATTTTGACATGGTCAACCCTAAAATAAATGTTGTATGAGTAAAGCATTTAATTATAAAATTTTCCCTTAAAAATTGCTAAGCCTAGTTGAAATTAAAGCCTAGATCTAGGTAGGTTATGAGGACTAAAATTTAATTAAGCAATTAATAAAGGGGGGATGAAGAAAAATCAAATTTAGAATTTAAAGGAGAATTAAATTATCAAAAACATTAATTGTTGTTTATGTGCAAAACTTGCTAAATTAGAACTTAGACAAAAAAGGGAAATTAAATGTAAAAGGAATGTGGAACATAGAAGGGAATCTAGTCTAGATAACTTTCCTAATTAGAACTCAACTAAGCTTTAAGAAAGGCGTCAGTCATTAAAGGAAATGGAGGGAATAAAGGGACATCAAGGAGCATTTTTAGGAACGCTTTTAGGAGGGTGAGGGAAATTGGCAAATTAATTTAATAAATTAAATGAATCTCTGGTGCAACTAAGGGATTGGGTGACAAATGTATGGGGGAGAATGTTTCCGAATAAAAATTTAATAAAAATAATTTAACGTGCAATTGACAAGTGTCACTAAGAATAACTCTATAAAAGAAATGACAGAGAAGGGGAATGGATCACGACTGGTATGTGTAAGGTTATGCTGTCGGATTTTTCTTGATTGATTTTTCTTGTGGGAGTTAGGATACCCAACTCGAATAGAGAGTGGTAGCTCGACCTTGCAAGGCGAGCTGGGAGATAACTTTTCTCTGGTTGTGTGCATGGCCCCTTTTCAGCGCAGGGGGCTAAGGGGGAAGAAGAGTACCCATAGAGTTGGCTAGGAGGTACTAGTGAAGTCTCAACGATTAGCAAGCAAGAGATCGAAAGGAGCGCCATTGCAGATGAATGTCTTTGGATTTAGAAATATTCTCTGCCGGTTAAGGTATTTTTATTTGAGCTTGTGATTGTAATAGTTAAGTTATAAATTGTAGTTAGAATTTGTGCAGCTGTATCGGATTTCCTGATATCAATTAGTAAGCTTTATTGATAGTATGGCATGACATAGAATTCAACATGATAGCTCTGTTACCACCCCTTGTAAATAATTTTTTTCTCACTATGATCCCTTCACTGATCCAATAGGCTCTATTTGGATTCGCTGCTAGTGGATGTATTGTTATAAGTGTAGCATTGGCAAAAATAATTGGTCACAATATTCAGTCACTTAAATCTTATGAATTATGGTTAAACGATGCTCCAAACTAGGGAAATTATGCAAAATTCGATTGAATTCCACTATTATTATCAGGTACACCATATATTTTATTGGCAATTCGTTTCATCCTTGACGAGATCCCATGCTATGAAATTTTTAAGGAGTGATTACTGTTTAAACCAAATTGTTTTCATCCTTGACGAGATCAGACCATGTCAGATTCACTTTGAATTCAATGAAAAATAATATTTTCATGATGAGAATGGATTTTAAATTCAAGCAATCGAATAACATTGGAGAGAGAAGATTAAAATGACACCACAAAATATGATATGGTCTCACAGTAAAATCCGTAAACAACAAACCCTATTCGTCCACTTTTGGAGTTAGTGCTGTGTTGAAGGGCGTTACCAACCTTCCTACATTCAATTTAGCAGCCCCCTTTACCCAAGTCAAAATAAAATATACTTGCAGGGAAGTGTGGATGAGTGGGAATTGAAGGAAAAGGGAGGGAGCTCATCACGAGTTATGGGTTTTCTGTTCATTTTAAATTAACTAACGGAAAGGAAGTTTCACACTTAATTTCGTGCATGCACCCACTACACTATCTCACATAGAAAATTTACCTCTGCTGGCACCGTGATCCATCCACATCTATGTGAACACAATCTTTGCTATTTATTATCTCGCCAGTCCCAAATCACTCTACATCTATGGTAACACTTTTCCTTTTATTTCTAATTGGGCTCATTGAGGATTTGACATCTAGATTCTTCCACCAACGTAGATAAAAATCCTTTCTTAAAAAGAAAATGTGGGACTCAAATGAATTCCTTGATAATCATTGTACCTTATGCATCATTGAGATACATTCCACATTATACAACCCTTCTCATTGATGAGACTCTTGTGTTATATACTATTGTTCCTTGTATTATCGCTAGTACAAACTTTTGTGCCTATCGAACCTTGGTATTCCTTGTTTGTCAAGGTCCAACCCCTAATGATTTTTACATGTTCGTCATTGACCATGGATGGAAATGAAGAAATTAACAACTTAGGAATATAATTCTCTTAGGCATGCAATATCCGACCTTCTAATTGCGCATGGGAAAGTTGTGATGCAATTTCTCTAATAAACAAATATGTACGAAAAAGTGATCAGGAAACTTCATTGCACAATTATATATATGTTAGATGGTTTTCTTAAACACCAAATTTTTAACCTCTAACCCATGCTCCTACCTCATAGCAATTTTCTCTTATATTCATATAGCTTATGTCACCCCTACAGTTTAATTTCCCGGGTTCACCATATAATAGTGAGGAGATTTAAATGCAAAGGAACTTTTGTTTATTATAATAACTGAATGTAATCATAGATGGATACAAGTGCGTAATCCTAGCTCTGGCTCACACAAATTGAAATTTGGAACTTGATATTAAATTGGTAAGTTGATAAATATGATTGCAAGTTGTCGATGCTCTAGAACTGAGTTAATTGTGACTTGGGTAGAGTCACCTTAATAAGCAGAGTATTGGAAAAACTATAGTGCTAGTGAAGGAAGATTAACCTTATAGGTAGTGAATTGTGTCCTTGTTACGAGCAAAATGATTAGGGGTTATACTTTATATTTATGATGGTTTTAGAATTAGATCTCCTTGCACTTTGGAATAATGTAAATGAATGGAGTGATTAGATTTACCTTGCACCTTGAAAATGAATTTGATGATAAATCATGCATCCTGAATTTAATGCTGAAGAATGATTAAGTTGTTAGATTAATTGCGTGCACCGAATATAGTTGTGTAGGTTTAATTAAGTGGTTGGATTTCTCATTCACCTTGAATTAATGTGAATGTACGGTTGATACCATAATCAATTTACCCTTGTGCCTCTAACTATGTCAATTTGTGATTGCTTAGAAGTTGTTAACTCTCGTGCCTTGGAATAATGTTGATTGTAATAAGAAATTAAGTAGTAAGACTTCGTGTGAAATGGTTTTTTGTCATGAATGTTAGTTAAATATCTTAGACTACTTGCACATAATGAAATTGTGATGGGGTGAATGGTGGTTAGACCTTAGATATTTTGCGCAATGAATTACATGATGATACTCTTGCGCCTCAACTCTAGGTGATGTATGATTTTATGTATATGATCATATTTCCTTATGTAACAAATAAATACAATCCTTTTCCTTGCACCTTCTCTTATGTTGTCCTATGATGGATTAACAACCTTTACTTGCGTCATTAAATATATTAATGAATGATGGATTAATAACCTTTAATTGCACCATTCATTTATTAACGGATGATTTTTGTAGGCATTAGACTTCTTGCGCAAAGTGAAAATTGATACGATGAGTTATGTGAATGATTACACGTGCACCATGTTTATTTGTGACTTTGGATTGATGGATTGCTAAATTGATTATCATTTTTGTTTTCAATTTCGCTGGTTGCCTATGATTGATTGTGTTAGTGGGATGTAGACACCTCCTTGTTCCTCAGAACAGTCGCCATCCTTGAGACCTTAAATGGTTAAAATCAATTGGAACCTGGGATTGAGCATTTCTTATGTGTCATGGACGTCCTAACCTTGTAGGGTAGGTTGGGAGGGTAGTATATTATGTGTTTCTTGCAATTATCTTCATGATCCTTATGATTAGTTATGTTATCTTATGTTTCCTTAGTAATATCTGATGATGGTCCTTATGAGATGCATTGAATGTTTAATATTGTACTATTATGCGTTGTTTTTAATTATAGAATGCAATGATGAGGGGCTCCTGTTAATTGTTGTGTTAATACATCGACATGTTTTACTATATTTTCACATAGCATTGTCATAAGAGGTTACATGAGGTTTTTAAAAATAGAAATAATGGACAATCAACAAAGAAAGAAAATACACAAGGGGGGAGATATTGTGAGAACTGAACCATATGATATGAAACTCTTCAACTCTGAACCTTTTTTCAAGGAATCCTTTCAGAGGGTGGGTTGTCTTAACTTTTGTCAGAAAATTCAAAGAGGGCATCCTGAAGTGGCCAAGCAATTTGCACTTAATTTCAGTAGAACAAAGACTAAGGTGGGTATGTTGGAGTTTGAAGTCTATGAGAATTATATTTCTGTAGCTACAAAGATACCTGATCATGGTGAGAAGTGGTTTAAAGCCACGACTTTGAACTCTTCTTTCTCTAAGGAATTCTTTAAACCCGAGTATCAAGGAGATAACCTGTCTAAAGGAGTGCTCAGAAGCCACATGCTGGAATATTTTGACAAGATGCTCAGGGTCATCCAAAGGTAATTTACATGTGAAGGGAGGTTCAATATGGTATACCAATACCATATAATATTATTGCTACACTTCAATGGGAAATATCCCATTAAACTTCCCTTTTACCTTTTCAGGAGTATTGGCAAGATGTCAGATAGAGTCCAGGAAAATTCCAAGCAGGTGGACACTAGTGTTTTTCACTCTGGTTTGATCAAGATGTTAGTGCTGGAGGAGTTGAAGAAGACTAACATTGAATGAGAAACTTTCCTAGCTACATCAAACTTTCAGTTAGATATTTCTCCTACACCACAGTCCAAAAGACAAACTCCTACCCCTATTGAGCAGGCTGTGTAGGTAGATTCAAGAAAGAAGAGGAGAATGACCAGGAGTGATAGGTGTTTTCTAGTTACTAATAAAACAAAAGAAGGTTGTCCCTCACAACCTCATGACATAGAAATTTTACATGTGGCAGAACCTATGCCCGTGGAAATACCATCAATCAAAACAGAGAAATTGAAAGGGAAGAAACTTGTTTTCAGCCCACTAGTTGTTGTAGAAAAAAGTCAAATCTAGAAGACCTTTTACTAGATCAGTAGCCAAACAACATGCTCCTATAAAGGATGGTACAATAGAGATGTCATGTCAAAAAAAGGAAAAATTTCATATTCCCAAGAATCCCATGGAGGTTATTGATATCAACACTCCTCCTCATGAAGGTAACCCTACTTTCAAAAGACTCAGGAGGCAACTTAAGGATGCAAAAGATGAAATTGACAAGTTGAAAAAGGAAGAATTGGATTCCAGAATTAAGCTGAAAGAGATGTTAGATATTTATGAAGAGACCATTGATACAGGTAGGTTCATGGATAAGAGGTCTTTTCTCTTTCACAGGAAACTCAAGAATGCATACAAGAAGAAGAGAGCTTGCCAAGCTAAGATCAGAAAATTAAAGGCAGAGTTACAACCTTTCATAGAAGAAGTGACAAGAAGGAATTTAGACATGTTGGCTAAGGTGGCTACTAGAAGGAGTACTAGAACCAAAATATGAATACAATATGATCTTCCACATCAACATCATTTTTGTCATGGTTTTGTATGCAGTTACAACACTAAGTGGTGATATTGTATTTTGAGTTAAACCTAACATCTTTTATATTTTCTCCAAAGTTATTTCAGGTTGTAAGGAGTTGCATCATCTTTTGGAAGGTTTATCCTACTTCTGGTACAAGTTTTGAAGGGTCATAATATTTTTTCAACAAAACAGGGTGCTATAGGAAAGTTCACATTGCTTGGATTCACTAACGTTGTGAATTGGGTGTTTCAGGACATTTTGTAGCATTGGCACTGCGAACTTTGATTATGAAGATGTTTAAGGCAAGAGGCATTGCCAGATGTCAAGATGAGATCGTACCAGAATTCAGAGGTTCAATTTCACTTTAGAAGGCCGCCTGCCTCAAGGAGATGCATGAAGAAAAACCACATCATCAATTATTAAAGACTTGTTCAATACGTTGCCAACATTTTCCTACAAAATAGCAGTTTGTTATTTTCCTGTTGTACACTTGTTGGCACACTTCCCTTAGGCATGGAATCCCATGAGGAAGTTATGGAATGAATGGTACATGGTTCTTTTGATGTTTTGGCTATTTAATATGGATTGTAATTGAATATAAGGTTCAAATGGTTGCACATAAACTCTTATCTTTTAGTCTATTATTGTAACCGAGTTTTTCTTGATGTATGGACCAGACTTAAGAATGTTTTAATGGTGAAAAATCAATTTTTTCCTACTATCATCTTTGTTCTGTCTCACTTTGATATTAATCTCTGGTAAAGGATTCATCATGATGCTTGTTTCCTTATTACAGTAAATGCTTTGATGTGGTATTGTATGCACGTTGATCAAAGTGCTTTTCTCTTTGGATTAAGAAGTTCCGATTCAAACGAGTTTTCTTCCATATGTATTCCAGATGTACATGATGTGATCTGATATACACATTTCATTTTTCTAAGTCTTCTATCTTCCATTTATATCTTTAACCATTGATTTGAAGCCATTCAAAGCCTTGTTTGCTGGTGTGTATTTCATGGAGGGTTTTGTGATTGACATTACAAATTGAGTTTCACATCCATTTTCCACACTTAAATAAAAACAATTATTTACATTCTGATGGGTAAATAATTTTGCGCCTCAACTCTAGGTGATGTATGATTTTATGTATATGATCATATTTCCTTATGTAACAAATAAATACAATCCTTTTCCTTGCACCTTCTCTTATGTTGTCCTATGATGGATTAACAACCTTTACTTGCGTCATTAAATATATTAATGAATGATGGATTAATAACCTTTAATTGCACCATTCATTTATTAACGGATGGTTTTTGTAGGCATTAGACTTCTTGCGCAAAGTGAAAATTGATACGATGAGTTATGTGAATGATTACACGTGCACCATGTTTATTTGTGACTTCGGATTGATGGATTGCTAAATTGATTATCATTTTTGTTGTCAATTTCGATGGTTTCCTAGGATTGATTGTGTTAGTGGGATGTAGACACCTCCTTGTTCTTCAGAACAGTCGCCATCCTTGAGACCTTAAATGGTTAAAATCAATTGGAACCTGGGATTGAGCATTTATTATGTGTCTTGGAGGTCCTAACCTTGTAGGGTAGGTTGGGAGGGTAGTATATTATGTGTTTCTTACGATTATCTTCATGATCCTTATGATTAGTTATGTTATCTTATGTTTCCTTAGTAATATCTGATGATGGTCCTTATGAGATGCGTTGAATGTTTAATATTGTACTATTATGCGTTGTTTTTAATTATAGAATGCAATGATGTGGGG
>ML826191.1:64042-80935 GCA_009831015.1 Picea engelmannii
TTTACCCCTCAACTTATTTGTTGCCAATATGTTGGATTCAACCTCTAGAGAAGCATCTTGCATATGGTCCAATGTTGTGGACCTTCTCTCTCAACAAAAGACATAATTTTGGATCAAAAACACTTGCATGGTTATTTTAGCAAAGGTTTATGTGGGTTTAATCTCAATAGGAATTTTGTTATACATCTTGTTAAATGTCTTTGAAAAATATGACATTGATTCACCTTATTTCCTATTAAGAGCCCCAAATTCTGTAATATAATATAAGAAGTCATTTTTGTCACCCCAATGTCTTAAAAATGCATCATCTAGGGATTCAATTCAATCTATTGATCCAGGAGCTAAACTTCTAAACCACTTCCTAGCTTCTCCATCTAGACTTTGCACAAAAACCCTCATCCAGACATCTTCATTTTCAATATTCAAATTATCAGCATAACTGTAAAATGAAGCAAGGTGTTCTTTTGTAGTTATGTCTTCCTCTCCTATAAATTTAGACATATACTTAAGATAATCTCCTATAGGAATAGCATTCATGGGATGAGGAAGCACTAATGGTGCATACCTAGTAGCCACAATGGCATCCATTCTGCTCTAAGGAGGATTAATCCCTGCCATTTGATTTGGAAAAGGAGGACTCTTAATTTTAGGAGAAGTAGAAGGTTATTTGAAAGGTAAAGTTGCAATATGTATAATAGGTGGCTTTTAAAAAGGAGTATAAGGTGGAGAAGATTCAGCTTTAACAAAAGGTGGATGGGACTTAAATGAAGTTGGGGGAATGTCAACAGAAATTGAGGTTCCTTCTTCTTTAGTTACAGGAAATTTAAAAGAATGGGGAGAAGAAGAGCCTAAGAGAGGTAAATATTCCAAACTTTCAAGTCTAAACCACTTTACAATTTCAGGAGATGCAAGAAAATCAAAAATTTCCAAGTTCTCTTCTTTCAAATCAGGGGAAAAAGTTGAGTATTCTACAGGAAAATCTCCTAGTTCTGATTTTTTAGGATTTTCAGTAATAGATAAATGAGAAACATGAGAAACAAAAACTTGTGTATGGAAAAAAGAGTCAAGTAGGTCTCCAGAAATACCTAAAAATTTATAAGAGGAGGCTCCTTGCAAAGATTTCCCCTTCTTTATGATTTTTTTTGGATCAGTTTCAGGTGTAGCCAGAGGTGACTGTGCATTATCCCTCGTGTACTTACTCTAGGGAGCCATAGCTAAACTTCGGAGTCACCAGGTGCACTATGCAGTCTTTCTATTTAGTTATTTTTGTACACCAACAAAATCAGTAGTGTCTTTGTTGTACAACCCAGGGAAATATCTTCAATCCTTTCCCTTACAACGGTGCCAAATATGTTAGCAATAGAAGTCACACATAGATTGTTGTAGATGTAAGCCTAATACCCATCAGAATGTAAATAATAGTTTTTTTTAAAGTGTGGCAAATGGATGTGAAACTCAATTTGTAATGTTAATCACAAAACCCTCCATGAAATACACACCAGCAAACAAGGCTTTGAATGGCTTCAAATAAATGGTTAAAGATATAAATGGAAGATAGAAGACTTAGTTAGAAAAATGAAATATGTATATCAGATCACATCATGTACATCTAGAATACATATGGAAGAAAAGTCATTTGAATCGGAACTTCTTAATCCAAAGAGAAAAGCACTTTGATCAACGTGCATACAATACCACAATAAAGCATTTACTGTAATAAGGAAACAAGCATCATGATGAATCCTTTACCAGAGATTAATATCAAAGTGAGACAGAACAGAGATGATAGTAGGAAAAAATTGATTTTTCACCATTAAAAGATTCTTAAGTCTGGTCCATACATCAAGAAAAACTCGGTTACAATAATAGACTAAAATATAAGAGTTTATGTGCAACCATTTGAACCTTATATTCAATTACAATCCATATTAAATAGCCAAAACATCAAAAGAACCATGTACCATTCATTCCATAACTTCCTCATAGGATTCCATGCTTAAGGGAAGTGTGGCAACAGGTGTACAACAAGAAAATAACAAACTGCTATTTTGTAGGAAAATGTTGGCAACGTATTGAACAAGTCTTTAATAATTGATGATGTGGTTTTTCTTCATGCATCTCCTTGAGGCAAGTGGCCTTCTAAAGTGAAATTGAACCTCTGAATGCTGGTACGATCTCATCTTGACATATGGCAATCCCTCTTGCCTTAAACATATTCATAATCAAAGTTTGCAATGCCAATGCTACAAAATGTCCTGAAACACCCAATTCACAACGTCAATGAATCTAAGAAATGTGAACTTTCCTATAGCAGTCTGTTTTGTTGAAAAAATATTATGACCCTTCAAAACTTGTACCAGAAGTAGGATAAACCTTCCAAAAGATGATGCAACTCCTTACAACCTGAAATAACTTTGGAGAAAATATAAAAGATGTTAGGTTTAACTCAAAATCCAATATCACCACTAAGTGTTGTAACTGCATACAAAACCATGACAAAAATTATGTTGATGTGGAAGATCATATTGTATTCATATTTTGGTTCTGGTACTCCTTCTAGTAGCCACCTTAGCCAACATGTCTAAATTCCTTCTTGTCACTTCTTCTATGAAAGGTTGTAACTCTGCCTTTAATTTTCTAATCTTAGCTTGGCAGACTCTCTTCTTCCTGTATGCATTCTTGAGTTTCCTGTGAAAGGGAAAAGACCTCTTATCCATGAACCTATTTGTATAAATGGTCTCTTCATAAATATCTAACATCTCTTTCAGCTTAATTCTGGAATCCAATTCTTCCTTTTTCAACTTGTCAATTTCAGCTTTTGCATCCTTAAGTTGCCTCCTGAGTCTTTTGAAAGTAGGGTTACCTTCATGAGGAGGAGTGTTGATATCAATAACCTCCATGGCCTTCTTGGGAATATGAACTTTTTCCTTTTTTTGACATGACGTCTCTGTTGTGCCATCCTTTATAGGAGCATGTTGTTTGGCCACTGATCTAGTAAAAGGTCTTCTAGATTTGACTTTTTTCTACAAAAACTAGTGGGTTGAAAACAAGTTTCTTCCCTTTCAATTTATCTGTTTTGATTGATGGTATTTCCATGGGCATAGGTTCTGCCACATGTAAAATTTATGTGTCATGAGGTTGTGAGGGAAAACCTTCTTTTGTTTTATCAGTAACTAGAAAACTCCTATCACTCCTGGTCATTCTCATCTTCTTTCTTGAATCTACCTACACAGCCTGCTCAATAGGGGTAGGAGTTTGTCTTTTGGACTGTGGTGTAGGAGAAATATCTAACTGGAAGTTTGATGTAGCTAGGAAAGTTTCTCGGTCAATGTTAGTCTTCTTCAACTCCTCTAGCACTAACATCTTGATCAAACCAGAGTGAAAAACACTAGTGTCCACCTGCTTGTAATTTTCCTGGATTCTATCTGACATCTTGCCAATACTCCTGAAAAGGTAAAAGGGAAGTTTAATGGGATATTTCCCAGTGAAGTGTAGCAATAATCTGATATGGTATTGGTATACCATATTGAACCTCCCTTCACATGTAAATTACCTTTGGATGACCCTGAGCATCTTGTCAAAATATTCCAGCATGTGGCTTCTAAGCACTCCTTTAGACAGGTTATCTCCTTGATACTCAGGTTTAAAGAATTCCTTGGAGAAAGAAGAGTTCAAAGTCATGGCTTTAAACCACTTCTCACCACGATCAAGTATATTTGTAGCTACAGAAATATAATTCTTAGAGACTTCAAACTCCAACATACCCACCTTAATCTTTGTTCCACTGAAATTAAGTGCAAATTGCTTGGCCACTTCAGGATGCCCTCTTTGAATTTTCTGACAAAATTTAAGACAACCCACCCTCTGAAAGGATTCCTTGAAAAAAGGTTTAGAGTTGATGAGTTTCATATCATATGGTTCAGTTCTCACAATATCTCCCCCCTTGTGTATTTTCTTTCTTTGTTGATTGTCCATGATTTCTATTTTTAAAAACCTCATGTAACCTATTATGACAATGCTATGTGAAAATATAGTAAAACATGTCGATGTGTTAACACAATAGTTAACAGGAGCCCCACATCATTGCATTCTATAATTAAAAACAACGCATAATAGTACAATATTAAACATTCAACGCATCTCATAAGGACCATCATCAGATATTACTAAGGAAACATAAGATAACATAACTAATCATAAGGATCATGAAGATAATTGTAAGAAACACATAATATACTACCCTCCCAACCTACCCTACAAGGTTAGGACCTCCAAGACACATAATAAATGCTCAATCCCAGGTTCTAATTGATTTTAACCATTTAAGGTCTCAAGGATGGTGATTGTTCTGAGGAACAAGGAGGTGTCTACATACCACTAACACAATCAATCCTAGGCAACTAGCGAAATTGACAACAAAAATGATAATAAATTTAGCAATCCATCAATCCGAAGTCACAAATAAACATGGCGCACGTGTAATCATTCACATAACTCATCATATCAATTTTCACTTCGCGCAAGAAGTCTAATGCCTACAAAAATCATTCGTTAATAAATGAATGGTGCAATTAAAGGTTATTAATCCATCATTCATTAATATATTTAATGATGCAAGTAAAGGTTGTTAATCCATCATAGGACAACATAAGAGAAGGTGCAAGGAAAAGGATTGTATTTATTTGTTACATAAGGAAATATGATCATATACATAAAATCATACATTGCCTAGAGTTGAGGCGCAAGAGTATCATCATTTAATTCATTGTGAAAAATATCTAAGGTCTAACCACCATTCACCCCATCACAATTTCATTATGTGCAAGTAATCTAAGATATTTAACTAACATTCGTGACAAAAAACCATTTCACACAAAGTCTTACTACTTAATTTCTTATTACAATCAACATTATTCCAAGGCGCAAGAGTGAACAACTTCTAAGCAATCACAAATTGACATAGTTAGAGGCACAAGGGTAAATTGATTACGGTATCAACCGTACATTCACATTAATTCAAGCGCATGAGAAATCCAACCACTTAATTAAACCTACGCAAGTATATTCGGTGCACGCAATTAATCTAACAACTTAATCATTCTTCAGCATTAAATTCAGGACGCATGATTTATCATCAAATTCATTTTCAAGGTGCAAGGTAAATCTAATCACTCCATTCATTTACATTATTCCAAAGTGCAAGGAGATCTAATTCTAAAACCATCATAAATATAAAGTATAACCCCTAATCATTTTGTTGGTAACAAGGACACAATTCACTACCTATAAGGTTAATCTTCCTTCACTAGCACTATAGTTTTTCCAATACTTTTCTTATTAAGGTGACTCTACCCAAGTCACAATTAACTCAGTTCTAGAGCATCGACAACTTGCAATCATATTTATCAACTTACCAATTTAATATCGAGTTCCAAATTTCAATTTGTGTGAGCCAGAGCTAGGATTACGCACTTGTATCCATCTATGATTACATTCAGTTATTATAATAAACAAAAGTTCCTTTCCATTTAAATCTCCTCACTATTATATGGTGGACCCAGGAAATTAAACTATAGGGGTGACATAAGCTATACGAATATAAGAGAAAATTGCTATGAGGTAGAAGCATAGGTTAGAGATTAAAAATTTGGTGTTTAAGCAAACCATCTAACATATATATAATTGTGCAATGAAGTTTCCTGATCACTTTTTCGTACATATTTGTTTATTAGAGAAATTGCATCACAACTTTCCCATGCGCAATTAGAAGGTCGGATATTGCATGCCTAAGAGAATTATATTCCTAAGTTGTTAATTTCTTCATTTCCATCCCTGGTCAATGATGAACATGTAAAAATCATTAGGGGTTGGACCTTGACAAACAAGGAATACCAAGGTTCGATAGGCACAAAAGTTTGTACTAGCGATAATACAAGGAACAATAGTATCTAACACAAGAGTCTCATCAATGAGAAGGGTTGTATAATGTGGAATGTATCTCAATGATGTGTAACATACAATGATTATCAAGGAATTCATTCGGGTCCCACATTTTCTTTTTAAGAAAGGATTTTTTTCTACGTTGGTGGAAGAATCTAGATGTCAAATCCTCAATGAGCCCAATTAGAAATAAAAGGAAAAGTGTTACCATAGATGTAGAGTGATTTGGGACTCGCAAGATAATAAATAGCAGAGATTGTCTTCACCTAGATGCGGAGGGATCGCAATGCCAGCAGAGGTAAATTTTATATGAGAGCTAGTGTAGTGGGTGCATGCATGAAATTAAGTGTGAAACTTCCTTTCCGTTAGTTAATTTAAAACAAACAGAAAACTCATAACTTGTGACGAGCTCCCTCCCTTTTCCTTCAACGCCCACTCATCCACGCTTCCCTGCAAGTATATTTTATTTTGACTTGGGTAAAGGGGGATGCTAAATTGAATGCAGGAAGGTTGGTAATGCCCTTCAACATAGCACCAACTCCAAAAGTGAACGGATAGGGTTTGTTGTTGTTTACGGATTTTACTATGAGACCGTATCATATTTTGTGGTGCCATTTTAATCTGATCTCTCCAGTGTTATTCGATTGGTTGAATGTAAAATCCATTCTCATCATGCAAATATCATTTTTCATTGAATTCAAAGTGAAACTGACACAGTCTGCTTTCTTTAAATTTCAGAGCAGGGGATCTTGTCAAGGATGAAAACAATTTGGTTTAAACAGTAATCACTCCTTAAAAATTTCAGAGCATGGGATCTTGTCAAGGATGAAACGAATTGCCAATAAATATACGGTGTACCTGGTAATAATACTGGAAGTCAATCGAATTTTGCATAATTTTCCTAATTTGGAGCATCGTTTAACCATAATTCATAAGATTTAAGTGACTGAATATTGTGACCAATTATTTTTGCCAATGCTACACTTATAACAATACATCCACTAGCAGCGAATCCAAATAGAGCCTATTGGATCGGTGAAGGGATCACAGTGAGAAAAATTTTATTTACAAGGGGTGGTAACAGAGCTATCATGTTGAATTCTATGTCACGCCATACTATCAATAAAACTTACTAATTGATATCAAGAAATCCGATACAGTTGCACAAATTCTAACTACAATTTATAACTTAACTATTACAATCACAAGCTCAAATAAAAATACCTTAACCAGCAGAGAATAATTATGAAGCCAGAGACATTCCTCTGCAGCGGTGCTCCTTCCGATCTCCCACTTTCTAATCGTTGATACTTCACTGGTACCTCCCAGCCAACGCTAGGGGTAAATCCGGAATCCAAGGAGCTCCATCGATGCCATTGACATCCTCAAATATGTCCAGTGTCCTGCACACTCAAGAGAAACCCGTCAATAGCACCTATCTATACATAGATATCAAATAGCATAACATCATAATCCATAAGCATCATCATCAGAATCCATAAGTGAAACAGACAACCATATACTAAATTGGATCACTTGCACGCAAGTGTCCTCAAAGAATAAGTCACATCAGGTGTGTGCAAGAGAGGGATGTTACATAATCAATCTTAATCATTCATAATTAGGTTGCAAATCTGACAACAGAAGTTGTGTTAAGGTTTTTTTCCTAGAAGGCAACCCTCTTTTATGTATGAGGGAATTGTATTATGAGAGAGGAGATCATGAGAAAAGAAGAGGAAGTTATAGCGGGTATGGTGTAGGTTGTATCCCTTCATTTGATAGATAATAATAAAGGAAGGACTATCAATTTCTCTACTGGACGTAACCCACATTGGGTGAACCACGTATATTTGTGTCTCTATTGTATTTTGTATCTTCGGTGTTTTATTTCTTACTCTATTTTTATTTTATCTCCCTGCGATCCTCTTTTCTAATAGACATTTTTTTGATATGTCTATAATATAGACACATACTCCACGAACCATCCTTCTTTGTAACCATCACTAGTAGTGAACAGAAAGAACTTTGGCTAGGTTGAATTATGTCAACCTCTAAATACATTGAACATCACTCTTCTATGCATATAAATACATGTAAGGCCTAATGTTAGGTGGTACACTTATTGGTTGCAAATGAATAGCATGGTTACGATATCAAGTAGATGGAATACCCTTAGACATCTCTCCAAATACCTTGGAATGGTTTTTTATAACCAGTTGGAGATCCAATGGAGCAGAGGATATAAATGTTTGAACATCTATTGAGCACAATTATGCAATTACACCATGGTGTCCCTTTTTGAGTAATTTTTTCATGCTATTAGAGCTTATCACCTTAGAGGGTTTACCTTGGATACCTCTAAGCTCAATTTCCTTGCCTTCTAAGGAAAATCTCATGAAAAGATCTTGAAATTGAAGGCCATTGTTCCCAATAATTGTAACCATTGGACCCCTAATACAATGTCAGCACCACTTATTTGAATGGAAATCATGGGACTATCCAATAAATACTCCCCCATATTGAGCTTAATACTATGGCACTTCCCAGAACAATTTATGGTACCTCCATCTGCAATCATTAATTGAAACTTTGGTGTTGGAAATACAAAGAAATTAGTATCTTTTACTAATTTTTAATTGATGACGTTATGGGTACCACCATAATCAATCAACATTGTTACCTTTTTTATTTTTGATGTTTTGTTCTAGGGATTAAATAGGTTCAAAGAGATGCACCTCACATTGAATGATCTCCTTAAAAGTGCTCATAAAGATATCTAACAAATTGTATTCGAGAATGTTCTTTACCCTGAGACTGGGCTTTTGGAATTGTTGAATGTGCTTTGTAATTGGACCTTATTGAAAAAGATTTATCAATTGACTAAAGAATATATTGTTATTAATATCCCCATAATGTGATATCAATTCAGTTGTAAGAATGGACCAAGAGATAATAGAATTCTTTTTCCTTTCACAAATCCATTGATACCAAAAAAATTGATCATTTTTTTAAATATAATGATGCAATAGGCACATTTTGAAAGCTTGGAACTTGGTGTAGATCAAAGTATTTCTCCATATGGAATATCCATGTTATAGGATCTTTACCATCAAACTTCATCATATCTATCTTTGGAATGAAGTATCACCTTGGTTCCAATTTGAATCCCTGGTGATGTGGATCTTGGAGTAATGAATGATCATGATTCTGAGATTCAATATTTTTTCTCTCCATATGTGATTGAGTATCAACAACCTTGTTCTCCTTATTTTTATGATTTATTTGCATCTTGTTATCTCCTTTAGAGAGTCTCTCATCTAGGGTATTTAATAAAACCTCATACATGGACCTTCTCAATTCTTCCATCTTTTTTCCATATGTTTCCTATTTTTATTCATTTATTCTTTAAGATATTCCTAAGAATGAGATAAATCCACTTGTTTCAACATAATAGCAATCATTTCATCAACTTGATTCTTTAATTGGGTTAACTTTTTTACTAAGTCTTCACTTTCTTCGGATGTTGTAATACCCCCTAGGCCAAACCGCATTGTAAATATAATGTAATTGTACATATAGGTTGGTGAGCCATGATAATTGGAGGTTAGAATTCCTTTATATGTGTGTGTGTGTGTGTGTATTTTGAGGCCATAGTTCCTATGTGGTTATTAGGTTGGTGAGCCAAAAGTTGAAAGGCCAACAAGCCTATTTTTGTAAATGTAATCACACTCAGTTTTTAATGAAAACACATCATTGTTGTAGACCAACCATGTAAAAGAGTATGGTGGGGTAAACTCCACTTGAATGGGAAAAGGGGGCTAATATAAGGGGACTTAAGCCAAAAATGAATATTTTAACCATATTCCTAAAGTTAAAGTCAAAAGTAGGGGATAACGCATTTTATCCTAAGTCCTTATGAAGAAACGCATCACCATTTGAGGGAACCCATGTGTGCCCATGTAATTTCCTTTGTCTTGATATATCTATGAAATATCTATGTCTTGATATATCTATGAAATTAGAAGCCTTCTAAATCTGTGTCTTGATATATCTATGAAATTAGAAGCCTTGTCTTGATATATCTATGTCTTGTAATTTCCATTTGAGGGAACCTTTGTCTTGATATATCTATGAAATTAGAAGCCTTCTAAATCTGAAAGTTCTTCATGTAGTATTCTTATTTGACTTCTTAAAATCCTGAAAATTTTCACAGTCTGAAGATTCCCTCATAAAAAGTTATAGCAAAAATACCAAAATGTCTTGTTTAAGACTAATTCCAAGATTAGTAAAAGACCCCAACTACCACAAGATATATATCATAAATTATAATGATTCAAAAACTTTAAAAAATTACACATATAATACACTATGTCTCCTCAGGATTCTGAAAATTTTAGAGTCTGAAACTTCACCGAAATGTTTTTATAGAGAAAATAAAAAGATGACTCGTTTGAGACTAATTTTAGGACAAGTCACAACCCTAAAGTCCATAGGATATATATTCATAAATATAATGAAATAAAACCTAAAAAATTTACCACCTATACTATAAAATGTCTCCTTATTCTCCAAAATTTCACTATCTGAAACTTCCCAGAAAAGAAGTTATAGTGAAAATTCCAAGCTCAATCATTTAGAATTGATTTCAGGATGAATCAAAAACCCTATATTCCATAGGCTATATCTCTGAAAGTATAATGAAACAGAACTTGAATTTCTTATCAAAAGTATTGTGATATGTCTCATAAGTAACCTCCAAATTTTGTTTCCTGAAACTTCCCAAAAAAAATATTTATAGCGAAAATTCCAAGATGACTCGCTTGAACCAACAAAACCTCAGGATCGATGCTTTGAAACCAAATGTTATGAACCAACACCTTGAGAATGATAAAAATTCAATTAATAACGGTCCATTTGAAGGGGGAAACCTCCTTTTACAATATATTCAATGTACAAGATGAGATGAGATGACCCTAAGGCTAGGTCTCATTGGTATATATATATATATATATATATATATATATTAGAACCCTTCATTGTACCATTTTATTATAATTGATATACACAAAGGGTACAATTATAATAAAATGGTACAATGAAGGGTTCTAATATATATATAGGAGACAAAGGGTACAATGAAGGGTTCTAATATATATATAGGAGACAAAGGGTACAATTAAGGGTTCTAATATATATATATATATATATATATATATATATATATATATATATAGGAGACAAAGGGTACAATGAAGGGTTCTATCCTACATACAAATATAACACTAGAAATGTAATAATTCAATATTTAGTGCTTAATAAGGGGTTTTATTCTTAACATGGGGTTTTTTCTAGCAATTAACTTTCTTGTACTAATGTCTAATGTATGATGTGTGATGACTATTACAAGGGCCTAAGAGGCCTCCCAACATCTCCTCCACACTAAAATCATTTGTTTCTCTAAGCAAGTGTGCAACAAAATCATGGGTCGCTACTCCTACAGAAGTATCCTTACTGTGCATCAACCATGCATATCGATCTAGATAGGTAAATTAGCTACAACAACCGACAGTTGTGTAGGAATATAAATGTATGCAAGGTTCTATCATGACTTGTTACTCTTTACCCTATGTCTTCAATATGGTAGGTGCCTATGCAGTTGTTGAGTCCCCAGCACTCAACTACCTAGCCCATCAATGGTCCTCTTAACTCTCAAGTTACACCATCATTCTTTTGGAGTGAGGTTTGGATCATCCTATGCCACCCTATGGTGGAGCACCATGCTTTGGCCAACCTACCATTTCTATGATTTCTAGCTTCTGAGGTCACAATTCAAGAACTATTATACAACTCTTATACCATGGGGCTCCATCCATTAAATAGTCTTGGTGTCATTGTCTTGTCCTTTAAGCACTTTGTGTGTGTGTATGTCATATGATGTCTCTTTCTTGAATGCCTTCTTCTTTTGTTCAATCTCTTCTTCTACTTGGTCTATCTTGGATGCTCTCACTGTATCATGCTCTAGTCAACTATGTTTTCTATTGCTCTGATGCTATCAATCATGGTTGTGCTTCTTTATGCTTTTAGGTCTTTGGAAATGTATTGAGTCTGCATTTTTTATATATGAAGGATGAATCTTCTACGACTCAACTACAACTCTATATGATGATGACTTGAATTGACTTAACTAGAACATGACTCAACGGTCAAACACTCTCTAACTATTAATAAGACTGAGTTATATAAGGACTATTTTTTCAAGTACTAATCTTTTACAGACTCTATTAATGTTGTCGACTAGATATTGATTGATGTCAACTGGGAATTGACTTACATTACAATGATGGAAAGGATTGTCTACCTCGAATACTCACTTTTAACCCTCTTATTTCATTTAACTCAATTTTTTACTTAATTGACTCAATTATACACTTGAATCAATCAAATTACTGACTCTGACTCAAACTCAACTCAAATTTTACACTAAGTATGACTCAATCGAGTGATATGCGACCAACTCAATCAACAACATTTTTTATTTTATTTTTCAACTAAACTACTCTAGACTCGACTATAAACTTGACTCAACTATCCTTTATGTAATTCTTTTATAAAATCAAGACTTCTCTTTATAAATTGACATGAGACTTCTCTTTAGCAATTGACTATCCATAATTGACTTCAATTTTGTTTAAATCGGGGAGCAGTTCTATCCATTTTGACTTCAATTTTGTTTAAATCGGGGAGCATTTCTATCCATTTTGTGGCTACCACTGTCCACACAATATATCGCCATGGATTATTTTCATCAACATCTTTTAAATGGATCATATAAAAACCTAAAGAGATGTAGAGCATTCCGCATATAGTAAAATCTAAAAATGAGGAGATACATACCATTCCAACACAAGTAAGTAGGACGGCACATGAGGATTATAACATGTTATACATTCATTACAAACAATTGGACAATTGGGCAGTTCCAACACACTATATATATGGGATGCTATCATTATCAACATGGGAGAGAGGCAAGTTGCAAAGGAAATGTATATCTTAGTGAATCAAAACAAATGTATATCTTAGTGATTTCCAACTTGCTGCACAAAATAGACATATCCCTTTGTAACTTGCACCAAAATATTCTTACTTAGTACAAAAATCCAATTCGAACCATTTGTTTTACTATTGAAAATCGTGATTGTGCTTTCATTTGTCAAAGAAATGTTGTGAAACGTGACAATATTGAGTATAAGGTTCCCACATATATGAAAATAAATCTCTCTATGCAAGATATCTTCATAATTTGTAGCAAACCTCCTAAACAAATAATAGAACTAAAATATTGGAACTTCTTACCCAAAATTAGTTCATCATCTTCTACTCATAGATTTTCCTCATCACATAAACATTTTTTTTGTTAGATTGACTACTCTTGTGTTGTCACCATCCACGAGCATCTCGAACAAATATTCCCTCCAAGATCAAATTTTCTAGCTTGTTCCGGTTCAATTCATATGACAACAAAACCAAAATGTTGTAATCTATGGATTAAAGGCATGCATCCAAGAAGAGAGCTAGATTATAGCAAGAATATTAAGAACACACACATAACTCGAGAAAGAAGAGATATATGTGGGAAGGTTAACCAACTGCTTTTGTATTCCTTCTTCAAGAGTATTTATACATTGGAGAGATGGTTGGAGCAGTTGTACCCACTCCAAATAATCATTCGTTAAGATCTTTTACTTGACTTATGCATTTACTTCTTGTACTTACTTAATTTATTACATGTATTCATATATTCTCTTAGATGAATGTCTAATGTATGATGTGTGATGACTATTACAAGGGCCTAAGAGGCCTCCCAACAGTTCCAAACACCATAACTATGGAGTTTGACAGGTGTTACCAAAGTATGAAAGGAGCAAATATTACCTAGAATATCTATGAATTGATGCTCCAAGAATTGTGTCTTCAAGGTTGTTTGCATTATGTAATCTCTTCTCCATCCTTATTACGTTGCAAGTTTCTTGATGGAAGTCAAACTAGAGTACAACAACAAGGTAAATGTAGGATGTCACCAGTTATGTCTCTTGTTCTTTATGTTAGTGTTATATATGTAACATTGGCTTGTGATTTTTGAGTTGTTGACTTAGTGAACATTAAGTGCCATCGATGAAAGGTCATAGTGGTTAGACTTTAATATGGTAGTTAGAAGGTGATCTATTGATCTATAATTAATGCAATAATTAAATGTTAGAGCTAGAATCATCATATAAATGGGTTTAATACTTCATTATTAAAGGCTTGAGTGATTGATGTAAATTGCTCATGAGTGGCCATGAGTGTTGATGTATAATGCCACAAATGTGTAATGTTAAACTAGATTGTGTGTCAATGACAATATTATAGTAATGGTGGCTCAAATCCTATCTCCAAGATGAGGTGCCTAGGGGGTGGTTAGGCATACGCCTAGGAACAGGTGGCCCTCTCAATGGGTTATGCCTAGTCATTGCTCGATCCTAAGTAGATCCAAGACCAACTCCTTGGAAATCACTAATGTGAAAATAATTGACATGGTGACCCATAATAAACTTGGCCCATAATTTAGGAAGAGAATACAAGGGAACCTCCCTATTATTTGAGGGAGCATTATCAAATACCATAAACAACCTATCCATTCATTGGTCTTTCTATGGTTGGAATATGTACCAATCCATGCAAAGATGCCTCTTTCTTAGATCACGGGGTTGGTTGGTTCTAGGATCAATAAATAAATAAATAATCATATATTTGTTTGTATGCAAGTTTTTCACATCTTCCTTTCTAATGTTGGTTGAGTAGTACTCTCTCATCCTAGCCATATATTAGGATATATCAAATAATTTCCCACAGACATGACGAATGGAAGAAACAATACTACCAAGTGAAGTGGCCAATGAAATATGGATGGCTTTCTAGTGTACCTAAGTTCACCAATTAAGTTTTTGAGTTCATTTAAACATTGATTAATTTATGTGTATGGGTCATGTGAGCGTTTAGGGTTTGGGTTTGTCTTGGGATTTTTCTCAATATTGGAAAAATAATAGCTGCAATTAAACACTAACAAAATATTTTTATAAAGTATGGAAATTTCTATAAATTAACAAATATAAAAATGGCATTTCAAATAAAGTCTACCTAGAAATGAGAGTTCCTCTTTGCAAAATGTCAATTGTCAACGATGCCGATGTCCCTCTTGATTGTCCTCACTAAGAATGTGACTGGTTAGTAGAAGTGTGCTCCCATTGGAGAGAAGAATTAGGATGAAATTTCCTTAGATTAGGGAAAAATAAAAGAAATGTTGTCGCACTTTTTTATAATTTTTTTCAAAAAGGAAGACACACTCAATTAAAAACTTGCATGAATTTTTAATATTTGTGTGTGTTTTTAATTGGAAAAAAGAATTTTTAATATTTATGTGTGTGTGCTTTTAATTGGAAAAATGATGTTGATATTTTGTTTCCACGCATTAATGGCATTCATGAAGTTATTTAAATAGGTATATATGTGTATTCCTTAAATGTGCATTCCTTAAAAAACAATGCATTCCTTAAAAAAACAATGGATGTGCATTCTACTTACAACCAAAGAGGAAAGAAACTTTGTACACCAACCCTTAATTAAATAAAATATATTATTATTAATAGTTACAAAATATTTAACAAAGATTTAGTTTACCTATATGTTGTTTAGTAATATTATATTCTTATTAGAACATGTTCCACAAGTATTAAAAAACTAGTTAAATAAAAAAATTGGATAAATTTGATCAAATAAATATCCAACAAAACTTGGCAATGCAACCCTCAGTTAGGTGGACAAAAGACAACAGAGAACATTGTATTATGACTTTGATGTCTTTCGTGGGCCTAAAGATAACATTGGACCTGCATTTGGGTTTAAAATAATAGCAGAAGATAGCATGCCAGGAAGTGGAGGCCACATTCTTAGCAAATAAGGGATCAAGATAGGGAAGTGGAGTAATAAGATTTGGCAATTAAACAATGAAGGTGGGATGTGTCAAAAGGTGGTAGGGGTTTTTGGTTGCCCACTTTGATAGTTGTTTCATATATTTTGATAGTTGTTTCATATTGGGTTTTCATCATTTAAATTTGTCAAAAAAATGTATTATTTTAAAATAAGTATTATTTTTAAAAATATTATTTTTTTATAAAATTAATTAATATAAAATAAATAAATAAATAAAAAATTTAAATAATTAATAATCTCACTACCCTTATAACATTAAAAAATAATAATGTGAATATGGCATTATTTGCCTTCTAAAATATAAGAAGAATGGAAAAACGTGTAATCATGATCAATTAAAATATAAGCAAATTAAAGAAAAAGCATGTAAATGATGATAAATTATACAAAGAAGAGAGCCTTATAGTTTTGTTTTGCTTGGGATTATGCTCAACCAAGTCAATTCATACCTAAAAAGTAATAATAAATTTGATTCCAACTACCGCCCTTTACATTTGAGCGGCCTTATATTTTTAAAATATATTGCTAAAAGAAAAAGTCACATTCATTGACAAATTCTTTGTTATGAGCACAAAGGAAGGAATCATTTTCAAATAGTTAGTTGATTAATTGTCTTTAGATTAACCATATATATGTTGATATATTGCTAAAAGAAAAAGTCACATTCATTGACAAAATCTGTGTTATGAGGATAAAGGAAGGAATCCTTTTCAAATAGTTAAGTGGTTAATTGTCTTTAGGTTTTATATATATATATGATAGGTAAAAATCGTTTAACAATCTAACAACTTTTCATGGTTAGAATATGATTATTTATATAAAGATATATATTATATAATATAATAATTAATATAATAATAAATTAGGTAAAATAGTAAATTATGTGACAAGTATTTGATGTGTATATTTTAATAAATAAAA
>ML826192.1:19440-29454 GCA_009831015.1 Picea engelmannii
GATGAACGATACAAGTCGGGCCCAAATAAACCCCTCAATATCTCCCGAACTCTCTGTCACCCCTATCTGGCTACTCGGGCAGGCATAACACTCTGAAATGTTGTAATGTTATAATGTCCCAAAATGGGGACATTACAGTGAATTTGTAAGTATTTGGTATTTTCTATTGTAAGTGGAAAGGGCCATTTTCCATGGTACGACAGCCCATGTGTTCTGGCTTAAGAACAAGGATTTTGGGTTTGAAATTTATGTGTACCTGTGTATGATCTAATTGCTAACTTTTCCTTTTTCACTGTGTTAATGTAGTTAGGCATCTCAGCGTGTTTAGTTAGGCAAACTGGTGGATAACATAGGCTCCATATGGGGACGTGTGCTTGATCCTTTTATAGAAAGGGAGAGCATGCGATCCAGAGTCTGTCCCTACATCACAAACATCTCGCCAAAAACAACATCAGCGAGACATGTATATGAAGACCAAGTGTAAATTGAAATTGCACAATTATTATACATGTAAATACAAAAATAAAAATGAACTATTATACATCAAGTATAAAAGAAGAAAGTGAACATAAATGAAAATCAAAATGCGGAGGAAGGGTTAGAGAGACGTTACAGAGGATGCCCCATGGCATCAAATAACATTATTGAAGAGCAATTTGAAAAGTTGTCTGCTCACTGGTAGCTTTAACCTTTCCACTGTTTGACTGGCTGAAGTAGAAACTGCATGAATCATCCATGTCATGGATGAAACAAGACCTCGGATGTATGAATAATCCCTGTCCGGGATGACTCTTTGAAGATCCTTTTCCAAGTTTTATTAACTTGGCCCTTTTCTTGGGATCCAACCACCCATGAAACATATGTTTGTTTTTATTCAACCAAACTTTGAAGTTTGGTAAGCCTTGTAAGTCTTTAATGATCTAGAGTTGAAAGACTCAAGCTATCCTCCAATTTCCCATTAGTTCTCATTAAGTCATCTGATGGTTGAGAAATTGGAGCTGGAACTGGAACTAGACCTGGATTTATCAAGGAATCCGCTTCACTATTTATTTCAAGATCATCACAATTGTCGAAAATTTTCTCTAAAGAGATGGATTCCTCGGGAGGAGGGTGGGGATTTGAATTATATGGATACTCAATCATTTCCAACTCAAAATCCTTTGTTTCCTCATGACCAGTTAATGACTCATCTATAGGCTCTTCCGGAATTTCTAAGTGAAACTCCTTTTCTTGTTCATTGTGAAGCTCTGGCTCTATAGGGTCTGAATACTTGATACAAGCTTTTGCCTTTGCAAGGCAAGCTTCCATGTCCTTTAACTGCATTGCATGAGAGAATCTCATGGCCTGGATGACATCTGTAAATTTCTCATCAAAATCTGGTGAAGCATCTGAACTCACTGTCTTTATAACTGGAGGTTCCTTCTCCTTCCATTTTTCCATGAAAGCATTAGTCAACTCTTTCTAAGTTCTAATCTGTTTATCCTTAAGTTTTGTAAACCAATCAAGATCATCATCATCAAAAGACAAGATAAACAATTTCATTCCCACATCTTCATATAAAGCATTGCAACACCATTTATTGAAGCAATGTGTAACTCTCTGAACATGACGTTTAGCATCAATAACATTATTACTTTGAAAATAAGGCAAATTTTCAAATGTTTTTTCTGGAATCAAATGTGGATAACCACTTATTGCAGAAAAATCAATAGGTTTATAAAGATCATCCATTTCTAAATTAGACTTTATTAAAAAAAGGAAAGGTCTAACAGACACTGACTGGGACCCAAAAATTATTAAGGATTCTACGAGAAGAAAGCCTGCCTAACTTCCTCCCAAAAAACCTTCGGGTTTCAGGATGAAGCTAAGCAAACCGTGAGTTCCTCCTTGCAGAATACTTTGTCAAATTATTTTGAAGTCGAGTCGCCAGATGCTCAAGTTTATTATAAACAAACAAGAAGCATCAAACAAAGCAAAAAGGAAAACAAAAGTCGTGACTTGGGAATAGAAAGGTTTATCCCCGACAATGGCACCAAAAATGGTGTTGTCCTAATACACACGTGGGTTATCGTGGAAGAAACCTTCAATCCACTTGGTGTGTCCTTGGGGGCAAGTCTTGAGTCAAGGTGTTGTCACTTGATCCTCAACTCCTCCGTCTAGGCCAACTCGTAGCGAAGCCAAGGGGGGTAGTCCCTATAAAATAAATCTAAGGCTTTTCTAAACTAAGAAAGAAAAACAATTTAATGTAGGAGTTTATTGCTTGAAATAAAATCAGATCATTCACCACTTAGCATTTATCATCATAAAGAATACCTTGCTCATGAAACATTCATACATCAAAAGAATACAACATCTGCAATATTCAAGAGTATAAAAGAAGATTAGACAACATGCATAAGTATAACTGCTCACATACAGTAAATTGATAATACTTTTTAACCAGTGCCTTAAAAGGAGTCGTGGGCAGTGTAGATTGAAGATTTTATTAAGGTAAATTTTGTATTTAATTAGTGAAAAGTGTTTGGCCCTGTTATCGCGCAGTTTGTATTTGAGGTCACAGGCTACAGGATAGTGGACAAACTGGCGTAACAGGAACCTTCCCCACCCAATGTCACCTCGATGGGGAGGTTCTTTCTATTTAGGGAGGTTAGCCCAGGGGAGACGTCCCCAGTAACCTGGGGTTAGAAGAGGCAAAGAATAAAAGGTCAAGAGTTAAGGTTTTCCCTCCTCGCAGGTTACCACCAGTATCAGATAATCCGGCTAATCAGCCAATAAAGAAGTGAAGTCCCTGTTGAAAACACATGTCTGGAACAAGATAACAATACAATATTTGCAGGCTATAACTCAAAGGGTTAGTACTTCTTGACTATCTGATTTCATTCAGTAAGCAATATAATAGATAAGATGAAGTCAACGTTCTGCTAAATAGCCTATGCAAGATCACCAATTCATCAATATCTACAAAAATGACTAAGCCAACAGTATTTTCAATCAACAAATTGCTTAGTAAAGGCTTGACGTCATCATTTAATTGCCTATTTATTGGTTAGAAAGAGTGTTGCGTCAGGTATGACGTCAGCCTAGGTTAGCAGCGTTAGGGTTAGTTAGGGTTTCAAGAATTAAAGTTTTTAAAAGATGATTTTGCACACTACAAGCTCAACGTTGGAGAAATTACTAGTGCCTTAGGGTATATGGAGTCAAAGCAAGGGAAAAAAGTCTCGGGAGGATTCAAACTTAGAGACTAGAAGGTAGGGTTCCAAGGTGCTGCAATGGTAGGGCCTTGGAATCAAAACCCTAAGGGAAGGAGGCTCACTCCGGTGTTGCTTAAGCAAGGCCTCGTGCTCCTTCCTCTTTCTCTAAATACACTTGGCAAAACGGCTAGCTTCAAAGCACAAATTTAAGGGAGAAAGTGTTGCAGGGGCAAGGCTTTCAAACCCTAGAAGGTTAAAACCCTAGGTGTAGATTCAACTAGGCCTAGGACGTCTCCTCTTTTCAACCTATAACTTCAATGCGAACTTAGAAAAGGGGAGAAAAGTGTAGCAACGGCTAGGCTTTACCTTCCCTTTTCAATGGCTAAAACAATTTCTCAAACAAGGGGACATATAGCAATAACCTACTTGTGTGCTTGCTACCTAGGGTTTCAAGATTCAGCAATATGATAGTAAATGTAAGAAACTAAGCCTACAACCATTCACTTAAGAAGTTTTGCATGAAAAATTCACTTACATGTCATGAAGAGAGCATAATCAAACCCTAGTTGTAATCCTTCCTTGAGAGAAACACCATACATGCCAAGAGAAATCCTCCAAGAAGAGTTGTGCCTCACTTTAAAAGACCAAGAGCACCAAACTAGGGCACAAAAGATAATATCTCACAAGAGAGTGAGTTGTGTTATGTTCAAAATGAAGAAAAACGTCCTCAATATATACCAATCCATGACCTTTCAATTAAAAAAAATAGGCCATTAAAACAGCCGACAAGGCTGACTACAATATTTACACTGTTTTTACATTAACAACTAGAAAAATGACATAATATGAGCAAAAGGTGGGACGTCAAGTCCTTCTGAGGGAGACGTTGGCCCTCTTTGGGCATATCCAGCATCCAGAAGCCAGACGTTAGCCCTTCTAGGGCTCCTCCAAGCTGCCACACATGCCAAATAGCCTCATCACACTGCCACATGCTCAGGATAACGTCCTGCTCTTCTAGGTGACGTCCTGTCCATCAAGGGGCAAACGTTCCATCTGAAGTGGGTGACCCCCCTAGGCCGGGTTCAGCCAAAGTGTCCTGGGTGGAACGTCCTTCTTTCTTCTTGTGCAAAGGCTCATCATAACGTTGTCCTGTCTCTGCCATCCCAACAACCATCTGATGGGCTCTTCAGCCCCATGGAGGTTCGAGCTAATCATATCCCCATGTGTACCGATCCACTGGTACCTGTCCGTTGGGCATGGTCCTGCACATCAAAAACTTCGCCCTCCATGGGCTCATCAGTCCTCGGGATCATAGCAATGTCAATCATATTTCATCATTAAATTCATCAAATACATGCACAGGACCCCTAGCATATCCTCTAATAGCTCAAAGACATTACACTGATCTACTATACAAAGTTGACGAAATAGACAGAACAACCTATTGGGCTGGTATCCATAAGAAGAAGAAAGTTTCCACAGAAGATCATTCAAGCCATGTACATGAAGTGATATGGTCTAAGGATGTCCAGTCATAGTAAAGACCAGGGGTAGGTATTGTCCATGGGTG
Organism: Picea engelmannii; assembly: GCA_009831015.1. Lineage (NCBI taxonomy): Eukaryota > Viridiplantae > Streptophyta > Pinopsida > Pinales > Pinaceae > Picea > Picea engelmannii. The sequence continues at coordinate 24,202 of ML826192.1, forward strand.
CCTTTGTAGGAGGTGAGCCGCACCCGTCATGGATGTAGTTTTTTCCAAGCCCCTTTATTGCCTTTATTCTTTATTTATTGTTTTTTCTTTCTTTTTTACTTCAAGGTCTGACCAAAGGACACTGCCTTGGCATGGTGACCAGAGCTGACAGTGTTACCCACTAGTATTTTCGCAGAAATGATAAGGTTGGCTCATGATGAGACCCCCTTTCCCTTGGCCATGCAACCAAGGGTCATTGCCCTGGCGTGGTGACCAGATAATGGCAATGTCATACTGCTAGATACCTATGAACATAATGGGCCGGCTCGTGATGAGACCTCCCATCCTCTTAGTTAGGCCTTGTTTTGTTATTTTTCTTTGGGTCCCTTTTGTTTCTTATCGAGAGGTCTTTTATTGCCTTCTCGGGGATCCCTGGGCGAAGCATCTCTAGGTTTTATTTCCTATGGCTTTTATCTTTTACCAGCTGCTTTTACCCCCTGGGCCTTTAGCCCCTTCTTCCCGCGGGACAAAGTGTAACCCTTCAAAGGTCATCCTAATGCCCGGACTAGGGGAATGGGATGGATGTATGGGAGATAAGATGTAAAGTGATAGTATGGTGGGAGCAGACGATGGCTCTTCAAATCCCCCCTGGTGGCTAACCAAAACCTATGGATACAAGCTTGCTAGGGCACCCCATTAATCCCCGCAACAATGGTCAAGTGGGTTAGTGTAAGATCCAAGCAGTTATTAGAAATGTAAGGAACCTGATGCATATATAAGAAAGTTATAACGATTAAACATGACACATACCATGATACCTGGACCAATTACCTCATGGAGCAAGAGTCTTCTCTAATGCAAGTCCAAGTCGATGGTGACGGATGTTGCTGCTGCTGATAGGACAAATCTGACGAAGAAGAAGAAGAATGGGCCCTCCAGGGCCATGCTCAGGTCAATCCTGCTCTCGGTACTCCATGTCTAGGACCTGTGGGCCTCGAGACATGATCTCCTAGTTATCCCTAGAAATCGGGGATAACAGGCCCCTTAGGAAGCTTATTCTTTGCTTGGACTTGTTGAGAGTTTACCGAAACCCAATGGTCTCACCAATAAACTCACTAAAAGTGTTGGATGTACAAAACGGGTGGGAAGCCAGGTCCCGAGAGGGCCCGACTTACTTCGCAGGTCACTTTTAGGCTTTTTCCTCCCAATGAACTCACAATCTTAAGGGATTGACCTATTAAACTAGCAAGGTTCAATTACTTGATAAGAGCTTGAAATAGATAGATCACACCCCTACTTTGTAAATAAAGTACTTGCACAAACACTTGAAAGTGTAAAGAAATGAACTTGCAACAATTAAATGTGTGTACCCTGCTTTGTAGTTGAGAAAGATTAACAAGATACTACTTGAAAATTTAAATTTGTTGCAAAACTGATTGAAGAAAGAAAACACTTGAAGCAAAGTTAACTAAGTATGCATGAAAATTTGAGAATTGGTTAACATGCATAAAATTTAGAGTGTTGTGTGTTTGATACGTTTGACTTGTGTAATTGATTACTAGATTTTAAACATGCACAACTTCAAAAGACAAAAACAAACCCATAACACAAATCCCCTTAAGGGGATGAAGAAACTGGGCACAAAGGGCCTGCTTTTATTGCACTATTACAACAGAGAACCAGAGTTCTCTTTGAGCTTTTAGCTCTTTTAGAAAAGGAGTTATCCTTATAATTGGATCGCTTAGAAGAATACAAGAAGAGAAGAAAAAAGAAAGAAACTTCGTTTTGACGAAGTCACAACCCCCAGGGTCCTCGGGAGCCTTGATTTTACGCAAAACTAGCAGAATATCCTCTTGAACCTGTATTTGCTGCAAGAAAACAACAAGTAAATCAAGTTAGAATATGATGAGAAAGAGTTATAAATGATAAAAAAAATTAATCAATTTTTAGAAATATTTCTTACGCAAAACTGCAAATTTTTAGGGCCTTTTGGGCAGCTTGCATGGGCCTAACTTAGGCTCTTTTGAATGCTTTTGTTTGCTATTTTAGAACAGAAAACTTAAGGCAGCCAATTAGCTTGATAAACAACTTAAAACCAAACAAAAACTCTGATCTAACTTCTAGGTGAAAAGACCAAAGAAATTGCTTCAAACTTGCCTAGATCTATCCTTTGAAATTGACAAAATTGAAATTAGATCTAAGAAACAAATGCATGCAGCCTTTAGATGTTTAAAATGAACTTTAACATTATTCTAAGCAGCATGCAACCAAGAAAGAAAAGAAAGGGAAAGAGTTTTATCGAGATTTTGAGTTTCCGCTTGAGCTTGGAAATTTTGAGCTATGGGGTTCTCTTTGATATGAAGAAGAGGGTGAATGTCTTCCTTAAGAACTCCTTGGACAAAAAAGAGGAAGCAACCAAGCCCCTTTGCCTCTCCAAAAGATTAATATTACATGCAACACTGATACCTGCAAGTTCCTGTATTTGGTGTTTCTCTACACAAAAAAACTTCAAGAGAACATTAGTTTAAGCAAAAACACACATGCAATGAAATATTTGAGTATGGATCAACAAGAAAATTGGGTAATAAACAAATTAAGCAACTTACTCCATCTAGATAGCAATATCCCTATGATTAGCCAAATAGCAAAGACACTATGCATAAAATTAGTATAATATCACCTCATGTATTCAACATTCACCCACACATTTGAGTCCACACACCAAAGATAGCTCCAAAGTCTTTATTATTTCAGAAGATGATACAACATTACAATGCTTGCTTGCCCAAGATTCCACTCCCTTGAGAAGAGGTCGACCCTTTCTTAAATAGCTTGAGGGATGACAATTCCAAAGCATGCATGCGCTAGGGTTAGGTTTAGGGTTTTGGTAAAGCATGGGAGATGAGGGAGTTGCGCATGAGTAGAAGAGTAGATACGCTAGGGATAAGGGGAGTGGATGTAGAGTGGTGTTAGGTAAAGGGGAGAGGATATGGAGTGAAGGCGAGTGATGGGAGGTGTGATTGGGAGTGAGGGCAAGTGACGAAGTAGTTAGGAATGTGTGGGCCCTTCAGGAAATGCGCCAAGCTTTAGGAATTCGCCACCTAGGAAATGGGGTCAAGTTCCCTCATTGGGATCTCCCCCTAACTCAATGTTATCTCCAATCAAGTTGACCCTACCTCAGATGAACTCGCCCAAGCTTCCAGTCAACTGGGGACATGAAAAAAATATGTCTCAATCATGTTCCCCAGTTCTCATAAAATTTAGGAGATGAATTAAATTACCCCTTTTCCATAAATTTCGAGTAAAATTGATTTTTTAGTGATAATAATCACTTTTTTAGTCTCGAAAGATGGGAAATAGGGGTTTACATGATACTCTGGACTGGAAAACGACTATAAATATGGCATCTGACAATGTTTGATGCCATATTTTTTAGATTTATTGACTTAGAATTAATAAATTCCATTTTTGCGGGAATTTAATTAATTCACTGAAAACTAAAAAAAAAACCTATCAAACCTAGCCGCAATTTCCAAATGACTCAATCAATATGTCCTAGTATGAGATTATATATATTTAGACACTAGAGATTGGATTTTCCATGCCAAAACCTGCTTGCCAGCACATACTCCGGCTCTGGAGCAAGTCTTCTGAGTGAAAAAACTTAGAAATTATTTGATCTCTCACTAAGGCAAGCAGAAAAAATAATTAACAAGTAGAAAAAAACACTCTGAAATATGTGCTCACTCCTGGTCTTGGGTGGCCAATAGCCTTTTACAATATCTCATACTTAGGACATTTATTACAATTCTAGAAATGCGGAAAAAAAGGGTCTTTTACAAGACCGGCTGAACTCTGAACTCTTCAAATATGAGCACTGATTGCTCATTCTTTGGCGGCTCTTCAGGAAATCCAACTTATGCAAACTGGTGGATAACAGGACCCAGTTATGCACCCCCCTTTAGCTCAATTAATTAATTACTAAATGCTCATGTCATGGGAAAATGTGACCCATGCCTTAGTGGATGACACATCACTCTGGAGCACTGCCACATGTCGATATATGAGGGTGCCACTTAGCATTGCATGGACGATGATTGTAGTTGCTAAATATAGATGTTTCTGAAAATAGAATCCAGTTCCTAAAATTTAGGAATTGTCCACATCACCCAGGATAACTGGGAGAACACCGCCACATGTCACTGCCTAAAAATAAACACTGCTAAAAATAGAAAGTCATCTAAATGCCCTTGATTTTATACTCGTTGATCTTGTCTTTCCGCAAGGGGTCCGAATATGTGATCAAAATTGACATGCAAGCCCTGGTGCTCAGCTTTCTAAAAATAGTAAATTGTGCCACATCATCCCGGAAAAGATTCAAAAGACTCTGGATGTCTCAAGGACCTGTTATCGCTCAGTTTGTAGTCTAGGTCAAGTAGCTGGAAGGAAGGGACCAAACTGGCGTAACAGGAGCTTCCCCACCCACTGTCACCTCGATGGGGGGCTCTTTCTATTTAGGGTGGCTAATCCCAAGGAAGATGTCCCTAGGTAATCTGGGGTGTTGAAAGGAAGAGGGTCAAGAGATTAAGGCTCAAGAGGTTAAAGTAGGTTTTCCCTTCACAGATTACCGCCAAGAAGATAGTCAAAGAGAAGATAAACCACAAGATAGGCACCTGTTTGCGAGACAAGGCAACAATAAAACTAAAATGTGCAACAGTGGTCAGTACTTCATAAATTAATGACTATCTTTATTATATATGAGCACATATAACAGTAATTATTGACGAAGTCAATGATTGCAAAAAATAACTGTCTTATAATATTACTTCTCAATAACACTGGAAATGATATAGCATCAATGTAGATAAACAACCTTTAAATTAACACAACGCTTTAGATATCATTTAATGCTCACATGCAAAGGTTGTGCTGCGTCAAGCCTACTAGAGGTGACGTCAGCCTAGTTCTAGGGTTAGTTTGATAGGCAAAGAGGTGGACGTTTTGCAAATTCGCCAATGACAATAATCAACACTTCAATGTCTATTGCTAGATGACTAAGCCACAACGTTTTATATCAAGCAAGAGTCAAAAAGAGGCATGACGTCATCATTTAATTAGGGTTAGTAAAATGTTAGGGTTAGTTAGGGTTTCAAATTTAAGAAATTTAAAAGTGTTGTTTTAACACAAGAATCTCAACGTTGGATAATTAGACTAGTGCCTTAGGGTATAATGGAGTCAAGGAGCAAGGCTAAAGTCTCGGGAGAATCTAAATTC
>ML826192.1:37400-52928 GCA_009831015.1 Picea engelmannii
CAGAAATGAAAGGAACCTAATGCATATATAAGAAGGTTGTAATGATCAAACATGACACATACCATGATACCTTAGACCAATTACCTCATGGAGCAAGAGTCCTCTCCGATGCAAGTCCAAGCCGATGGTGATGGAAGCCGCTGCTGCTTACAGGACAAATCTGGCGAAGAAGAAGAAGGATGGGCCCTCCAGGGCCATGCTCAGGTCAATCCTGCTCTCGGTACCTCGTGTCTAGGACCTGTGGGCCTCGAGACATGATCTCCTAGTTATCCCTAGATATCGGGGATAACAGGACCAATATTGCACTCTTAGAATTTGAATCCAGGGCTTGAAGCAAAACCTGCTAAAAATAGAAATTTCTTGCACGTCGCCCAGAAAAGTGTCATCGAGCCTAAAATCATGCAAGGACTCCTACTGTATGCTCAAAACTACTCCAAACTGTCAACAGATCCACTCAAATCGTGTCTCCTAAAAAATAGCAACACCTGTTGTATGTATACATCTCTCTCAAATATGCATGGAAACTAAGTCAACTCTAACTCTAAACCAAACAACCATGTACCGATCATATACCTGCCTCACGTGGGAATCAACCTCCTGCTCAACACAAGTGCTAAACTCTGGGTGAAACTCACAATGTGAGCCAAAGGAATGCATGTTGGCTCTTAACCCTCAAGATTTTCAAGGGTGAATATCTAGGGGTTAACACGCCCTTAACAATAATCCTAGTATACAATAAATGAAATAAAATATGGCCTTACCCACAATTACAAGTACACAATGATACATATGAATGGGTTGTGGCCTTATGTACAGATTGTTATCGCACAATATGTAGTTTGGGCAAAGCCCAACCCAATCCACAAAATGTGTGACACAACTCGGAACAACTATCATTGTCTTCTCAATAGATGTCCCCCTCGTTTTAGTGAAGGATAAATCCAACACAAGTAAGGCTTCCTGATGACCCTAGGGGAATTACGATGGAAAGTGAAAAGAGATGGAGAATGCCCCTATAGGTCAAAGTCAAGAGTGGAAATGAGGCTTGAGAATGAATCTTGTGAGATGGTAACTGGTTGCCAAGGTAGTATACCTACAAAACAACGTTATACGTGCCTGGAACAAGACAATATATGATAAATAAAGCCTCTAAACCAATGGAGAATCAACAAGAAACCTTCTTGTCCCAAAATTGCAACAGTATGGAAATATATATCAGCAGTAAATAAGTTATTACAGCTGTAAAATTAACCATCAAAATCAAATGCCAGATGTTGGAAATAAAGTTAGCAATGGGTAGATAAATTTCCAATGATTAGAGCAAGACTTTGATAGCAATTAGAGGGTTGTTACTAAGTGTTATCAGCAAGATATGTAACAGTCTTATGGCTGTAGCAAACTTTTGCTACAGCAGCAAGTTCTAGCCACTAAAATCAGCAAGTAAACCACCCAAATAATAGTTTATAACCAGTAGAGCAATTACCAAGGCTTACAAGTGAATTTCAGCAGTAGAAGAGTGAGTAAGAGAATGAAAGAGGATGAGTTTGTTGCAGCCCTATTGGCTGTAGCTTAAAGTTTATTACAGCAACTAGATCACTTGGATAATAAAGACGCCCTTCGGGCACAATATAGCCTAAAGCATGTAAAATCAAATTTCAAACTTGAACAATTCAATCTCCATGATATCACGTTTATCAATGCACAATATTCAATCTCCAATGCAAAAAGATTAGTGCCTTATCTACTGGGTTATGGAGTCTCTTGTTTATGAGCCAAGGTTAATTACTTCTCTAGGGGTGTAAGCCCTTTTACTCCCTAGAGAAAACAAACCTTAGCAAGGTAAATCTACTAGGGTGTAAGCCATTTTACTCCTTGTAGCAACCTTTGAAAATACCCTCTTCAATGATAATAAAAGATAAATCTTGATCAAGAGTGTATGCCCTTATTCTCCTCCAAGGGTTTTGACAAATTAACCTTGAAATCAAGAAGAAAACATACAATTGCAGAAATTTCTTACCTAATCCAACGGATAGCATGAAAACCCTTACTTATCAAGAGTATTCAACACAATTGCCAAGAAACAAGCATCCAAGAGATAGTGCTAGCCTTCCTTCACCAATAGACAAGTAGAAGTGTCCAAAAGCACAAGAGACAAGATCGAACGAATTTCCCAAGTAGGGCGAAAATTGCAGCCAAGAATGTTATGTAATTCTCCAGTGATGATGATAAAATGAAAGTGAGATGACCTCTATTTATATGAGATCACCTAAAACCAATTTGTCCACTTTAAAATGTCAAGAACAAATTAGAAAAACGTTGACCTCCTTTATTTTCCTTTTACAATATAAAATTACATAAATTAAGTCCCTTACAAAGGTGACATCATGCTCTAAAGGGTGATGCTAGGCCTCAAAAGTCAGACATTGAGCCTCTAGATGCAAGTCGTTGGGCCTCCAAAAGCCATGTGTCCATCTCTCATGCTTTGGAGTGTCATGTCATGCATCTTCCTTCTTCAAACCACATCATCTCTCTTTCAGAACCATCAAGCCCACAAACCGTAGCCTCTCTCGTGACGTCAAGGATTGGAAGGTGACATCTTGGGCCTCCAAAGGCCAACGTCCAAGTGGAAGGGGCTATCATGTCATCACCTAGTGGTGTCCAAGTGCCTCCAAAGGCAACACCAATCATCTCAAGTGTGCAATGGCTTTGGGGTCCTCTACCCATCCTGTGGGGCATGGCATCCGTCCTTGGGGTTTTCAACCCCCCATGAAGGTCAAAATGGCACAATCCTCCATGGAATAGCTTACCCTTGGCAAGGTCCTGCAAAAACAAACAAGTACACCCTCCAAGGGTCCACAAGTCACATGTATCATGCCAGGTAAGGCACATTTAATAAAAGAACCACCCAAACATGTGCATTAAATCCCCCCTTTTCAAATTAAACAAATGCTCAAAGACCTTATACAACTTGCTAAATTTAAGTATGGGAGGGTTGTCATAGTGCCCTATTGGGTAGATCAATCCCCAAGTCAAGGAGTGTTTCCCAAAAAGACCCTCTTTAAGTCATGTAAAAGAGTATGAGGTGGATGGGGGTATGACTTTTGGGCATGGGGTTTCTTGACATACAAGGGCTCATATTGTCTCATTTATGGGTGCCTTTGTGGAGGGTTTGTTGCATCCTCATTTGCAATGCAACATTTTTCCAAACCCTTCATTTTCCATTAATTGATTATGGTCCAAAACATTGAGTGCTATGTGCAATGGAAAGTAAGGAGCACTGCAATGCCACTTGAAGCTAAGAACACATTGAGTGTCATGTGCAAGGAAAGTAAAAGACACCACAAATGCATTCCCTCAACAAGCGGGACATTTATTTAATTGTGTTTTCTTTTTTACAGATCCATGAATTTTTGTGGAGAAGCATTTCATTGCTCTCAAGACCTTAGGGCGAGCATCTAAAGGATAATCTATGACTCTTATCCTTTTCCAATTACAACCCCTTTGAGCCTTTACCCCCTTCTTCCCATGAAATGAGGTACAAGCCCTTCTTGGGGTCAATAAACCTGAAAACCCAAAAGATGAGGAAACAAAGGGGAATAAGCATGGAAAGTGTTGAGTATGGATGGGAATGGTATGATGACCCTTCGAGGAGACCCTCTAGTAGCAACCCTTTTTCCGAGGGTGACCCACTTACTAGGAAAACATATCAACCACCAAGGTGAAATGAGGCAAAAGGCATTGTTATCGCTCAGTTTGTAGGATAGGTTTAGTAGCTTGGAGATAGGACTCAAACTGGCGTAACAAGAGCTTCCCCACCCACTGTCACCTCGATGGGGAGCTCTTTCTATTCAGGGTGGCTAATCCCTAGGGAGACGTCCCTAGTAATCTGGGATTCTGAAGGAAAAGGACCAAGGGTTTAAGGCTCAAAGTTTAAGGTAAGCTTTCCCTTCACAGATTACTGCCAAATGGATAGTCAAAGAGAAGATATTTCACTGAAAGAGCACCTGTTTGCGAGACAAGGAAAATGGAACTAAAACGTGCATACAGTGGTTAGTACTTCAAAATGTCAATGACTATCTTTAATATATATGAGCAATAATAAATGTAATTATTGACGAAGTCAATGATTGCAAATAAAGACAATGGCATATAATATTACTTCTTCAATAAATACACAATGATGAAGGCATTCAATGTTTAATATCAATCCTTTACTTATCACAATGCATTAAATGTGCTCATACATAGATATTGTTGCTGCGTCACTATACTATCTAAGGGTGACGTCAGCCCTACTTCTAAGTTAGTTTTGAAAGGCAAGGAAGTGGACGTTTTGCACACTAAGCCAATGAAAATAATCTATACCTCAATGCCAAATGCTAGATGACAAAATCACGTCGTCTTATACCAAACAAGAGATCAAAAATAAGTGTGACGTCACTAGCTAATTAGGGTTAGGTTAGCTAGACAATAAAGTGAACGTTTTGCTTTTTAAGCCAATAAAATTGCTCAACACTTGTATGTCTATAAATAGATGACTCAGCCGCAACTTTTAAATCAGCCAAAGTTTAAATAGAGGCAAGACGTCATCAACTAGTTAGGGTTAGTAGGCCGCTAGGGTTAGTTAGGGTTTCAAGTTTTAGAAGATAGAAAGGTTATTTTGATACAAAACTCTNAGGTCGGCCCTGCCAGATGGTGACTCTTCACACGTGCCAGATTGATATAAATAAGAGGCTAGCACCTCACTTCTTAGACACACTTCACTTGCTCATTATCTTATGAGGCAAGCTGCAATTGGAAGTTGGAGAGAGGAGAAGAAAAGTGGCGCATCTCTTGGGGAGGACTTTTTGTATTGGTTTGAGTTATCTCTTGAACATTGTATAAGCCATTTATGATAAGGAAGTTTTTGCTAGGTTTTCTTCCCCTAGAGGGTTTCCCAAGATAAATGTTATGTCTCTTGTGAATGTGTATTTCTCAGTGATCTTGTTCTTATTATGCTCTTATCTTATGAAATGCAAAGAACTATGATAATGGCATAAACATTAACAAGAATGCCCCTATAGGTCAAAGTCAAGAGTGGAAATGAGGCTTGAGAATGAATCTTGTGAGATGGTAATTGGTTGCCAAGGTAGTATACCTGCAAAACAACGTTATACGTGCCTGGAACAAGACAATATATGATAAATAAAGCCTCTAAACCAATGGAGAATCAACAAGAAACCTTGTTGTCCCAAAATTGCAACAGTATGGAAATATATATAGCTTATTTCCAACATCTTGCACTTGATTTTGATGGTTAATTTTGCAGATGGAAATAAAGTTAGCAATGGGTAGATAAATTTCCAGTGATTAGAGCAAGACTTTGATAGCAATTAGAGGGTTGTTACTAAGTGTTATCAGCAAGATATGTAACAGTCTTATGGCTGTAGCAAACTTTTGCTACAGCAGCAAGTTCTAGCAACTAAAATAAGCAAGTAAACCACCCAAATAATAGTTTATAACCAGTAGAGCAATTACCAAGGCTTACAAGTGAATTTCAGCGGTAGAAGAGTGAGTAAGAGAATGAAAGAGGATGAGTTTGTTGCAGCCCTATTGGCTGTAGCTTAAAGTTTATTACAGCAACTAGATCACTTGGATAATAAAGATGCCCTTCGGGCACAATATGGCCTAAAGCATGTAAAATCAAATTTCAAACTTGAACAATTCAATCTCCATGATATCACGTTTACCAATGCACAATATTCAATCTCCAATGCAAAAAGATTAGTGCCTTATCTATTGGGTTATGGAGTCTCTTGTTTATGAGCCAGGGTTAATTACTTCTCTAGGGGTGTAAGCCCTTTTACTCCCTAGAGAAAACAAACCTTAGCAAGGTAAATCTACTAGGGTGTAAGCCATTTTACTCCTTGTAGCAACCTTTGAAAATACCCTCTTCAATGATAATAAAAGATAGATCTTGATGAAGAGTGTATGCCCTTATACTCCTCCAAGGGTTTTGACAAATTAACCTTGAAATCAAGAAGAAAACATACAATTGCAGAAATTTCTTACCTAATCCAACAGATAGCATGAAAACCCTTACTTATCAAGAATATTCAACACAATTGCCAAGAAACAAGCATCCAAGAGATAGTGCTAGCCTTCCTTCGCCAATAGACAAGTAGAAGCGTCCAAAAGCACAAGAGACAAGATCGAGCGAATTTCCCAAGTAGGCGAAAATTGCAGCCAAGAATGTTATGTAATTCTCCAGTGATGATGATAAAATGAAAGTGAGATGACCTCTATTTATATGAGATCACTTAAAACCAATTTGTCCACTTTAAAATGTCAAGAACAAATTAGAAAAAGGCTGACCTCCTTTATTTTCCTTTTACAATATAAAATTAGATAAATTAAGTCCCTTACAAAGGTGACATCATGCCCTAAAGGGTGATGCTAGGCCTCAAAAGTGAGACATTGAGCCTCTAGATGCAAGTCGTTGGGCCTCCAAAAGCCATGTGTCCATCTCTCATGCTCTGGAGTGTCATGTCATGCATCTTCCTTCTTCAAACCACATCATCTCTCTTTCAGAACCATCAAGCCCACAAACCGTAGCCTCTCTCATGATGTCAAGGATTGGAAAGTGACATCTTGGGCCTCCAAAGGCCAACATCCAAGTGGAAGGGGCTATCATGTCATCACCTAGTGGTGTCCAAGTGCCTCCAAAGGCAACACCAATCATCTCAAGTGTGCAATGGCTTTGGGGTCCTCTACCCATCCTGTGGGGCATGGCGTCCGTCCTTGGGGTTTTCAACCCCCCATGAAGGTCAAAATGGCACAATCCTCCATGGAATAGCATACCCCTGGCAAGGTCTTGCAAAAACAAACAAGTACACCCTCCAAGGGTCCACAAGTCACATGTATCATGCCAGGTAAAGCACATTTAATAAAAGAACCACCCAAACATGTGCATTAAATCCCCCCTTTTCAAATTAAACAAATGCTCAAAGACCTTATACAACTTGCCAAATTTAAGTATGGGAGGGTTGTCATAGTGCCCTATTGGGTAGATCAATCCCCAAATCAAGGAGTGTTTCCCAAGAAGACCCTCTCTAAGTCATGTAAAAGAGTATGAGGTGGATGGGGGTATGACTTTTGGGCATGGGGTTTCTTGACATACAAGGGCTCATATTGTCTCATTTATGGGTGCCTTTGTAGAGGGTTTGTTGCATCCTCACTTGCAATGCAACATTTTTCCAAACCCTTCATTTTCCATTAATTGATTATGGCCCAAAACATTGAGTGCTATGTGCAATGGAAAGTAAGGAGCACTGCAATGCCACTTGAAGCTAAGAACACATTGAGTGTCATGTGCAAGGAAAGTAAAAGACACCGCAAATGCATTCCCTCAACAAGCGGGACATTTATTTAATTATGTGTTTTCTTATTTACAGGTCCATGAATTTTTGTGGAGGAGCATTTCATTGCTCTCAGGACCTTAGGGCGAGCATCTACAGGATAATCTATGGCTCTTATCTTTTTCCAGCTACAACCCCTCTGAGCCTTTACCCCCTTCTTCCCATGAAATGAGGTACAAACCCTTCTTGGGGTCAATAAACCTGAAAACCTAAAAGATGAGGAAAGGGGAATAAGCATGGAAAGTGTTGAGTATGGATGGGAATGGTACGATGACCCTTCAAGAAGACCCCCTAGTAGCAACCCTTTTCCCGAGGGTGACCCGCTTACTAGGAAAACATATCAACCACCAAGGTGAAATAAGGCAAAAGGCATAATTTCCAAGCAAACGTTTTCAAAATCAAGAAAGGACCCTTTGCAACATGTTCAAATGCTTAAATTATTAAAATGACACTTACCATAAGACCAGACTTGTTACCTCATGAAGCAAGACTTTTTGTCCTTTGTGGGCCAAGCTGGTGTGGTGGTAACTGCTACTGTCAATCAATGGTGATGTGTGGTAAGAGGAGGGGCTCTGTCCGCTCATCTGGCTCTCGGAACTCCATGTCTTCAACCTGCGGGCCTCGAGACATCATCTCCTTAGTTACCCCTAGAAATGGGGGTAACACTAATTACACCAATAATTCCAACATCCAGTATATTACTTCTGCTATGTTCCAATATCCTAATCCAAACATATTTCCAATTTATAGTTATTTGGTTATCAATCTCACCTGATGTTAAAGCCATTGCAGTGAACTGACTTGATCAGAAGGGCTGTGTATGTTTGTAGATCTTGGGTATAGAAAGTTGGCAACAAAATACAACACCAACTTATTTCTTATGTGTTCAGTGGCTTCTGCTAGTATTTTGGCCTTCGTAACACAAAAACTGCCAAAGTCAGAAGGGAAACATCAGAAATGCCAGTCTACTCAGTTTATTCAGCGCTATCTGTGCTTTTATTTGCTTTAGTCAAGTGTGCAAACACTTCTTCAGATGTCTGTTTTATCCCACACATTCTAATTAAGACGTAGGATTATTCCATAAAAGTAATAATACCATATGTTAAAAGTGTGTATCATCCCCATACCTAAAACTCATGTTCCCCAGGGCAATATCTAAGGATGTTTACCTTATACCATCCACATATCTTCACATGCACAGAGCATACTGATATCTTCATATGAAGCATTAGAGTGCTTCTCCAAATGCTCTTTATTTGACATTATGCTAAATCAAAACAAGTTGTTCTTGTTATTGGTTGATCTACTATTTGACTATCGGTACTGTATATTCTACTACCACTAAACATGACTAGTTCAGCTGGAATTTACTGCACTCAAGAAGGGAATTTACCTGCACATAATGATAGCTAAAGCAATGAACATATTCAATATACAATAAAAATGTGAAAATAAAATAGCTACTCACGTCTTTTAGTCCGACATATCCAGAGTCAATACGACACTGTGCTTCAAATGATTTAAATATCTCCCATCCCCACTCTCTGTAAGTTCTATTTCCAGTTGTCCTCCACAGGTACATGAGTGATTCAACAGTTTCTGGCCTTTGAATATTCCATGATGTGCCGACCATCATATCCTGCAATAAAACACAAGTAACGATGTTTACATAAAGGTCTGCTAGGAATGTCTGAATTTCTTTTATCTTCTATCTTCAAACAAAGAGAATTCCAGACAAAACAGTATGGAATACTTGCACATTAGACAAATTTAAGCACCCAAATTGCTACTATCTAGCATGTTCACTGTAATATTGATTGACCTACTCTTTTCTCTATAGATGGCTTAATTACATGTACATAAAATCCAGAAATAAACATATATGATAAGTTCTGACCTGTCCTTCTCGGAAATGGTAGTTTTCTCCGGCTAGCTTTGTTGGAGTAGAGCGATAGAAATTATAGCAAGTCCAAGCTAGCTGGAAAAAAAAAACTGGTCAGTGCACAATAACAAGCAGCAAAACACTTCCAGAAAGAAAGAAAAAGAAAGGTCCAACCAGACCTACAAGTGATCAGTTATGGGAAAGAGTCTTTACCATTTATTCATTAAAGTCTATCAATTATCATCAAGAGTTAAAAAAAATTGAAGCTAGAAAGTCAAAGCAAGAATTTTTCAATAAACAGAACATTCATCATGTTTTTGATAAATAATGATACATTGTTCCTGCATTATATGGCTACATGTCATTAGATCAGTAAAATATTATATTTGGTATAAAGTGATTATAAAAGAAATAGGGTTCCCAAGATAAGATAAGATAAGATAAAATAATTTTATTAATGTCCGACTAATGACCACAAAAGTAGGTCAAAGAGACTATGGAGTACAATGATGTCAATACAGTGCAGGAGCTAAGTCACATGGTTCGGGTTCGGGTTCGAGTTCGGGTTCGGTAACAATTAGGCTCGATTCGGGTTCAAATTTTCCAATAAGGTTCGAATGAGGTTCGGCTTTAGCTTCGGCTATATATATTGAACCCTAATCAAACCTCATACCAAACCTCAATAAAATTCTCCTTCAAATTCATCCTAAGGTTAGAATTCGGGCAGGCATTTGAATTTGTTCAGGTTCGATGTTAGGTTCGGCGAACCTTGAGGTTCGCCGAATTTCGAACCTCAAGCTTTAGGTTCGACAAACCCTATGACTTAGTGCAGGAGTACCAACAGGTCTTCTATAAAAGGCAAGATGCAAAAAGTAAAGTGCAATAAGGTAGAGTAGCAGAGAGTGAGATCTACTCTGAGGCATGAAGAATCTTCGACCCCGAGTTCAAAGACCTGCTCTAATGATGAGATGCACCGTAGGAGAAGATCTATGGACAAGTCTACAAGAGGAACCAAAAGAAAGGAAGTAGGTCTGTCATGGAATGGACCCATCTCTCCTACCATCCAAGGGCGAATGAAGAAAGTTGAGTATAGTCGAGTGTCTGGGAACTGGTGGGGTGTCTGAATCATCCGCTGCACCACTGACTGGTAGAGGTAGTGAACCGACGAGGTCTGGGGGATCTCATCCATCTCCTGGGAAGGGATCTGGTTTGGTCATGCCGCTAAAATCTCATGGGACGAGGGAAGGTCCCACATGTCCGCACTGATCTAGGGTTCAAGGCTACGCTGGTGTTGGTCTGTTGCTTAGTGCCCCTTCTTGAGGGTAGTACCATGAAGAAGGAGGTGATCTGTCGAGTAGGGTCTAGTCTCGTAGGAGGCTAAAGAGTATGGGCTCAGAACCTAAGGGCCTCCTGTATGTTTAAGGCTAAACACCGCTAATCTGGATACTTGAAGAAGCCCGTGAGGGTCTAAGTCCCCCTGAATAAGAAATGAAATCGCCCCCTGATTTCATAATAAATGGGGCAATGGAAGATGAAGTGCTCCTCAGTCTCAACCTCCTATAGTTGGCATAACTGACAAATCCTGTACAGTCGATCGTTCTAGTGGTCTGTCTCTACCCGAAATCTATGAGATCCCACTCTAAACTAGCCTAGATGAATGCAAAGAGCATGTAACTAGTGGCGAAATGTATATTGTGGTCGAAGAATGAAGACATCCCTAAGCTCCAAGAAATGCTCAGCATAAAAGGCCATCTTTGGGTGTAACCCACCGAGGGGGTTAACCCAAGTGATCTAGATAAATTTCCTATAAATGTCATCTCCTGATGATTTTTTTTCAACACTTGTCTAGTCGGTAGGAGATGGTCAGGTGCATTCAAGGAATATCAAAATGGAGGGAGACGATCAATCTGAATGCCCACGGACTCTAAAAGAACGGACACCCCTATGAACCAACCTCGAGCCTGGCCTAATGGGCTAGAGAGGGAAGTGGTCTCAGAAGAGAAATAAGCCAAGTACGGGTAGCGATCTTAACCCTTCGCCGAGTCAACTAAGCCCCAGATGTGATGTAGAAAAGAGACCAGTCCGAACACTATCTCAAGTTGGAAGGGTCGAGCCCTAAACTCGGCTAGGATGATGTGATGAGGGATTGATTACTTGCATCTAATGATGATTCGGAGGAGAAGGGTCTGGCCTCTCTCCATTGAGGCCCAATCAGGTTCCAGTAAGGAAGGCCCCCAGAACTCTGAGCCATAAAGAAAAATGGGTCAGATAAGGGAGTCCATGAGAGACATCTTGGATGAGATGTCCTGAAAATGGTGGCAGAAACATTATCTCTTGAGAAGGGCTAAAGACCCATAGCCCTTGGCAATCTAAGGCTAGAGTGCCAGTCGCAAATTGAAACGAGGTCCCGTAAATCATACTCCCAAGTACGTGTAGGCGTTGGTGATCTCGATCTCCTCCCCTCTGAAGAAGAAATGAAGGTCTACGGACTTCTTCGATCCATTGAAGATCATAACCTTGGTTTTACCCAGGTTGACCGTCAATTGTCGAACATCGCAAAAGAGAGCTAGGGCATCCAACTGTCTCTGTAATCCCTCTGGAGTCGCGGCTGAGAGGACCACATCATCGACGAAAAGAAAGATAGATATCATAACCTAGTGGAGGATACATTCGTCACTATCCTAGATATGCTCATGGAGAAAGGCCTCTAGTTCATCAATATAAATCTCAAACAATGTGGGGGATAGGGGGCAACCCTGTTTAACTCCGATGGTACTCCTGATGAAATATGACATGTCATGAACTGTGCAAAGACAACCAAGAATCGACTCATAGAGGCGCATGATGGCATTCAGTATGGTATCAAAGATACAAATGTCTCTAAGCCTATGGAACAAGGCTTCTCTCGGGACGAAGTCGAAGGCCTTCCAAAAATATGCAAAGCAGCAGTAGACTTTCAAAGACCGATGTCGTGCCTCCTCATAGATGGCCCGGAGGGTAAAGATGTGATCAATGGTCTGATGAGTGTGTCAAAATATTCCCTATCCCCTAGATCTCAGGTGTCTACGCTCCATCTCACTAGAGAGCTTCCTATGGGGAGCCGGAGCATAAGAGCTTCGAGAAAGTATGGCCCACCATGATCGTCCTGTAATTGTTGGGATCCGAGTTGGGGCCCGATTTGTGTATCGAGAAAATGATGCAGTGTGACCAATCTAGACAAAAACCAGTGCGAACCACATGGTTGAAGAGATCAACCAACTGAGAAACCAAAGAATAGAGACCGTGCTTAAAGAACTCTACCTAAAACCTTCCCCATCTACTGCTTTGTTGTTATTCATCACCCAGATGGCCTCTTTGATGTCACTGTCTGAGAATAAGAAGCATGAGGAGGGTGGAGAGGTAACCCGAATATGGGTTTGTCCAGGAATATCATAGAGAGTAGATATGTGGGAAAACATGGAGTCGAGGTCTAGGTCGAATGGGAGGGGGGAGCGACGGGGAGGATGGTACACCAGAAGTTTTTCAAGGAGTGAGTAAGGGAAAAGGATAAATCATGTCTCATCTGAGAGACAAAGAGGCATTTATTGTGGCAAAGGGGATGATGATACAAAGCTTTGAGGTTGAGATAGGAGGGGTGAGCATGGTTGAATGCAAGTCGAAGTTGGCAGTGGAGGACCTTGCATTCCTTGTTGTACCATCAGTTCATAGGGCAAGATTTGTGTTTTGGGGAGGTGGAAGTGGACCAACTGCAGTGAGGGTAAGATTTGAGGGTTGCATCCCAAATAGTGGAGGAGAGGTAATCATACTTGGTAGAGGCAGAATCAAGTACAGAGAATTCAGTCTTAGAGGGGAGCATATGTCGGAGGTGGGTCGAAAAGGTGTTTGGGTCCCCCTCGTCGAAGCAAAAGATAGTGTGGGGTGGGACCTGTTATCCCCTACCCTAGGGATAACTAAGGAGATCACATCTCGAGGCCCACAGGTCCTACACATGGAGTACCGAGAGGCAGACGACTTGAGCATGGCCCCGGAGGGCCCCTCTTTTCTTCAATGCAGTCCACTTATCACCAGTAGCAGTATCCATACCACCAGCTTGGTCCTGAAGTAGCGGTGGGTCTTGCTCCATGAGGTAATGAGTCCGAGTATCATGGTATGTATCACTCTGATTTTTGAAGCACTTGAATATGTTGTATCAAATCCTTCTTCATGTCATGACGTTTGCTTGGAAATTATGCTCTTTGCCTCGTTTATAACTGAAAGGGTAATTGTTATCGCACAGTTTGTAGCTAGGTCAAATGACATATCATAACCTAGTGGAGGATACATTCGTCACTATCCTGGATATGCTCGTGGAGAAAGGCCTCTAGTTCATCAATATAATCTCAAACAATGTGGGGGATAGGGGGCAACCATGTTTAACTCCGATGGTACTCCTGATGAAATATGACATGTCATGAACTATGCAAAGACGACCAAGAATCGACTCATAGAGGCGCATGATGGCATTCAGTATGGTATCGGAGATACCAATGTCTCTAAGCCTATGGAACAAGGCTTCTCTTGGGACGAAGTCAAAAGCCTTCCAAAAATATACAAAGCAGCAATAGACTTACGAAGACCGATGTCATGCCTCCTCGTAGATGGCCCGGAGGGTAAAGATGTGATCAATGGTCTGATGAGTGTGTCAAAATCTTCCCTATCCCCTAGATCGCAGGTGTCTATGCTCCATCTCACTAGAGAGCTTCCTATGGGGAGCCGGAGTATAAGAGCTTCGAGAAAGTATGGCCCACCATGATCGTCCTGTAATTGTTGGGATCTGAGTTGGGGCCCGATTTGTGTATCGGGAAAATGATGCGGTGTGACCAATCTAGACGAAAACCGGTGCGAACCACATGGTTGAAGAGATCAACCAAGTGAGAAACCAAAGCATAGAGACCGTGCTTAAAGAACTCTACCTAAAAACCTTCCTCATCTACTGCTTTGTTGTTATTCATCACCCAGATGGCCTCTTTGATGTCACTATCTGAGAATAAGAAGCATGAGGAGGGTGGAGAGGTAACCCGAATATGGGTCTGTCCAGGAATATCATAGAGAGTAGATATGTGGGAAAACATGGAGTCGAGGTCTAGGTCGAATGGGAGGGGGGAGCGACGGGGAGGATGGTACACCAGAAGTTTTTCGAGGAGTGAGTAAGGGAAAAGGATAAATCATGTCTCATCTGAGAGACAAAGAGGCATTTATTGTGGCAAAGGGGATGACGATACAAAGCTTTGAGGTTGAGATAGGAGGGGTGAGCATGGTTGAATGCAAGTCGAAGTTGGCAGTGGAGGACCTTGCATTCCTCGTTGTACCATCAGTTCATAGGGCAAGATTTGTGTTTTGGGGAGGTGGAAGTGGACCGACTGCAGTGAGGGTAAGATTTGAGGGTTGCATCCCAAATAGTGGAGGAGAGGTAATCATACTTGGTAGAGGCAGAATCAAGTACGGAGAATTCAATCTTAGAGGGGAGCATATGTCGGAGGTGGGTCGAAAAGGTGTCTTGGTCCCCCTCATCGAAGCAGAAGACAGTGTGGGGTGGGACTTGTTATCCCCTACCCTAGGGATAACTAAGGAGATCACATCTCGAGGCCCACAGGTCCTACACATGGAGTACCGAGAGGCAGACGACTTGAGCATGGCCCCGGAGGGCCCCTCTTTTCTTCAATGCAGTCCACTTATCACCAGCAACAGTATCCATACCACCAGCTTGGTCCTGAAGTAGCGGTGGGTCTTGCTCCATGAGGTAATGAGTCTGGGTATCATGGTATGTATCACTCTGATTTTTGAAGCACTTGAATATGTTGTATCAAATCCTTCTTCATGTCATGACGTTTGCTTGGAAATTATGCTCTTTGCATCGTTTATACCTGAAAGGGTAATTGTTATCGTACAGTTTGTAGCTAGGTCAAATGGCTAGAAGATAGAGGCCAAACTAGCGTAACAGGAACCTACCCCACCCAATGTCACCTCAATGGGGAGGTTCTTTCTATTTAGGGAGGTTAGGCCCAGGGGAGACGTCCCCGGTAACCTGGGGTTTTGAAGAGGCAAAGGTATAAAGGTCAAAGTAAAGGTCCCTCCTCACAGGTTACCACCAAGATCAGATAGTCCGGCTAAACAGCCAATAATGAAGTGTAGCCCCAAATGAGAACACCTGCCCGGAACAAGACAATAGCAAAACAATATATGCAGGCTATAATTCAATGGGTTAGTACT
>ML826192.1:53762-69368 GCA_009831015.1 Picea engelmannii
CTAGGCTCTCTTCTTCTTCTTCAATGGCTTAAAAGGTTTTTCTATCAGGGGACATGAGACAACGACCTACTTGTGTGTTTGTCCCCTAGGGTTTTGATTCAACAATGTATATATATAAATAGAATGCAAGAAATTAAACTACAGCCATTCAATCAAGAAGTTTTGCAGAAAAATACTTACAAATCATCAAGAAAATAGCATGCAAACCCTAGTTGTAAACCTTCCTTCAAGAAAAACACCATAAGTTGCGAAAAATCTCTTCTCCAAACAAGTGTGCCTCCCTCAAAATAGCCAATAACCCTAATAGGGCGCAAGAAATCAGACCTCACTATGAGAGTGAGTGATGTGTTATGTCAAAATGAGGGAAAAACTCCTCAATATATATTGTATCGTGACCTTTAATTAAATTTAGGTCATTAAAAATAGTCGACAAGGCTACAAACCAAAATTATACTGTTTTTACATTAAATTGTCAAATCAAAGCCCTAACTGAGCATAAGTAAGATGTCAAGCCCTACTGAGGGAGACATTAGCCCCTTTTTAGGGCAAATGCAGCACAAAATGACAAAACGTTGGCCCTCTTTGGGCCTCCCAATCATGCCACACGTGCCAGCTGCCCTGTCAAACTATCACACGCTCAAGGTGACGTCAATGGCTCCTAGGTGACGTGCTGGGCCATCAAAGGGAAACATTCCACTGGAAGTGGGTCAACCCCCCTAGGCTGGGCTCAGCCAAAGTGTCCCTGATGGAACGTCCTTCTTCTTCTCATGTGCAAAATCTCAATCAAGCACTGTCCTGTCTCTGCCCCTGATGGGGTCTCAGCAACCATCTGATGGGCTCTTCAGCCCCATGGAGGTCCGAACTAATCATCTCCCCATGTGTACCGGTCCACGTGGTACCTATCCGTCGGGCATGGTCCTGCACATCAAAAACTTCGCCCTCCATGGGCTCATTAGTCACAGGGATCATAGCACTGTTAATCACATCTCATCATTAATATTATCAGACATATGCATAAAAACCCTGATATATCATCCAATAGCTCAAAAATATTACAAAGACCTACAATACAAGGCTGAAGAAAAAGACAAGACACCCTATTGGGCTAGTA
Organism: Picea engelmannii; assembly: GCA_009831015.1. Classification (NCBI taxonomy): domain Eukaryota; kingdom Viridiplantae; phylum Streptophyta; class Pinopsida; order Pinales; family Pinaceae; genus Picea; species Picea engelmannii. Next base: position 54,874 of record ML826192.1, read on the forward strand.
TCCATAAGGAAAGGAAACTCTCCAAGGGGTATCATCCAAGCCATGTAAAACGAGGTGGTGTGGACAAGGGATGTCTAGACATACGGGTAGAGTGAGAGAAAGGGATGCGTGATATTACCTGTGGGTGCCTTTGTAGAAGGCGAGTTGTACCCGTCATGGATGCAATTTTTTCCAAGCCCTTTCTTGCCTTTATTCTTTCTTTTCTTTATTTGCTTTTTCTTTTTTTTATTTCAAGGACTAACTAGAGGACACTGCCTTGGCGTGGTGACCAGAGCTGACAGTGTTACCCACAAGCACTTTCACAGAGATGATAAGGCCGACTCGTGATGAGACCCCCTTTCCCTTGGCCGTGCAACCAAAGGTCACTGCCCTGGCGTGGTAACCAGATAGTGGCAATGTCATGTTGTTAGGTACCCATGAACATAATAGGCTGGCTCGTGATGAGACCCCCTATCCTCTTGGCTAGGTCTTGTTTTTGTTATTTTTCTTCAGGTCCCTCTTGTTTCTTGCTGAGAGGCTTTTTATTGCCTTCTCGGGGATCCCTGGGCAAGGCATCTCTAGGTTTCATTTTTATGGCTTTTATCTTTTACCAGCTGCTTTTACCTTCTGGGCCTTTATCCCCTTCTTCCCACGAGATAAGGTGCAACCCCACAAACAGATCATCTTAATGCCCGGACTAGGGGAATGGGACAGATGAGCGGGAGATAAGATGAAAAAGTGATGATATGATGGGAGCGGACGATGGCTCTTCAGAAATCCCCCCAGTGGCAAACCAAAAACCTATGGGCACAGGCTTGCTAGGACACCCTGTCAATCCCCTCAATAATGGTCAAGTGGGTCAATGTAAGATCCAACCAGTTGTTAGAAATAAAAGGATTAATATGCAGATATCTAAAGGTTATAATGATCAAAAGTGACACATACCATGATACCTGGACCAATTACCTCATGGAGCAAGAGTCTTCTCCGATACAAGTCCAAGCCGAAGGTGATGGATGCTGCTGCTGCTGACAAGACAAGTCTGATGAAAGAGAAGAAGGATGGGCCCTCCAGGGCCATGCTCAGGTCAATCTTGCTCTCGGTACTCCATGTCTAGGACCTGTGGGCCTCGAGACATGATCTCCTAGTTATCCCTAGAAATCAAGGATAACAGTAACACAGTGCCCTAATAAGTTGGTTTCCCTTCAGGATGGGTTGCCACTGGGTGGATCTGTGAAAATTTATCGTCCGTTCTCTCCATACTTACCACTTTCCATCTTTATTCCTTCCATCTCCCCTATCCTTGTTTGGGCATTGGGATTGGCTATGCTAGGAAGGGTTGTACCTTACCTTGTGGAAAGAAGGGGCTAAAGGCCCAGAGGATAAAAGTAGATGGCAAGAGTTAAAAGCCAATGTTGAAACCTTTGAGGTGCTTTGTAATGTTCCTAAGCTAATTTTTTTGCTTGGAACACTAACTGACCACTGAATTAACTGTTTGATTGTTTGTGTTTGCAGGCTGGCCTCACAAGTTTCGGCCTTAGGTTTATATTCAGTTATTAAGTGCAGATCTGAAGTTATACTCACTGTTATCCATCAAAGTTGCACTAGGATGGACTTCCAGTGAACCGCCAAAGATTGAACATTATTGTTCAAAGTTCAAAGTTCAGAAATTCATCATCAAGATTGGCATCACTACCACTGCTCTCTCCTCCTCCTCCTCCTCCTCCTCCTCCTCCCCTATATCCAATGCAATCTGTGCAGTTATTGATGTGGAATCTGGAGGATGACCCCTCAAGAGGATCACCATCATCAAAAGTGACCGGCTCTAGCACTAGTTCATTAAGATCCAAGTTGGCTAATGCCAACTCAACACTGTTGTTCAAACCCATATCATCAGAAAACACATCCCACATCTTTGTCTTTCCCTTCAACCATTCTTCTCTCTACTTGTATATAAGACAGAGGTTGGTGTGCACATACACTACTAAGTCACCTGACATGACGACAAAGAGAAGAGTTCAATAGAAGAGTTTATACTTGAGTGAAGGGTACATTTTCACTGGGGGCATGACAAAAGAGTTCAACAATCAATGCCACCAACATCGAGGTACATAAAGGGCTTGGTTCTCTTGATTAAATGTCAGTTCCATACCCTCATACATGATAGAATCCAGTGGAAACATTGCAATCTTGCCAATCTTGAAATCCTGAAAACTGTTAAGTCTGTTGAATTTTGAATGAGACCTAAAATTCTACTTTCTCCATATGAAGTCCAATGAGGTTGGAACCACTCTCAAACATCCTAAAACAATTAATGGTAATGTTAAAAATTTAAGTAAAAGGATGAAAATGAAAGATAAAAGAGAATGTCAATTTTACTTAATTACTAGGGTGGGTGAAATGGAGGCGGTGGGGACCTCTTTAAAGTTTAAATAGCATTAATAAGGCAAAATAACCCTCAGCTGCACACCAAAACACCTTACAACTCCAACTTGCATGAGAAAACATGAGCCAAATATTTCTCTGTTACTTAGGTTTTAGGTTTTAGGGGATTTTAGAGGGTTTTAGGTTTTTGGAACCAAACCGGTCGACTGGTTCGGTTTATTGACCGGTTTGAACCGGTCAAACCGGCCGGTTTCGGTTTCGGTTCAACGGTTTTTAAAACACTGATATTACCATGCTAGACATACTCCTAAAGTCTTATGGAAATGTGTTAAGTCCCCCTTAGGATTTTTTAATTTTTTCAGTTAATTAAAAATTTGCCACAATTCGGCAATTTTTAATTAAAAAATAAAGATGTATTAAAAAAGTGGTACTAGGAGACTTAATATGCCTTGGGGGTGCTCATTTTTGAACCTAAAGCACCCATATTACCTAAGTACCCACTTAGTTGAGCAAAAATAGTGATTTTAATCACTTAAAAATCAAATATGCTCAAAAAACCCAAAAAAGTCAAAATAAATCATAAAAAATCAGCAAGTGCTAAAATTTGGGAAACATGTTTTGACATGTTTTTGGCAAATAAAGCCTAGAAAGGCTATGTGGCAATACAAGTCGATTCTTATTGGCTAAAGGAGTAAGTGGGACATGTTTTGGGTTGTTATTTGGCATGTGCAAATAAAGGGGTGCACACCTCTTGAGAGGTGGCGCATTCCCATGAGGGGCAGCCAACCTCTTGAGAGGTGGCATCCCCACACTCTTTCAAATTCTACAAGTGGCGAGTTGTGGGAGTGTTGGGAGAGGTGGCAGCCTACTCCCACACACTTCGTTGATTTTTCCTTACAAGTGTTGCACCCTCCTTGTCCACTTGGTGCACCCTCCTCCACTGGGAACTTCACCCTTTGGCTATATATTGGAGCAGTCCTCCCATTGTAATCTAGTTGGAGCTTGGGATTTGTGCTATTGTAACAGTGATCTATCTTTCATACTTGGAATAAAAAGACTTTGGAAGATAATTTGGTGTGAATCTATGTGTGGTTGCTCATTGTCAAGTGCATTTTCATGAGGTGATATTATTCCATTTATTTGCTTATTGTAATTTGTTGAGTTTGGCCTTTGTAAGGAGTACTATTACTCATAAGGGATAGGATTGTAGATCTTGTTTGATTTCCATTTCCTATTGATTATCTATCTTAGAAATCTAAATGTGCATTTTATGTTTTGTTTAGCTAATGTGCCATTGAGTTTCTTTGTAGGTAACACCAAGATCTAATAGGTTGCTTGCAAGTATTGTGGACTTTAGAGATCTCATTTGGAGGATTGCATGAGCTTGCTTGCTCTTACTTTCTCTCCAAAAGTTTGAAGGACGATAGCCCCTCTTTCTATGCTAAAGAAGACTCCATTCTTGCCCAAGTATTCTAAGGGTTTAAGGAACCTTTTCTTCTCACTTCTTTCTCAAACTAAAAGCTAAAAACTTATGTTGGTTTATTCTTATTTGCAAAGGAAGATTTCAATTCATAGAAGTACTAAGAGCTATCTTTCTTTTGGCAACTAAAGGCAAGTAGATTAGATCTTTATTCTAGCTTGCAAAGTGTTATCTTAGTCCCTCTTATTGCTGAAAATTTAAAGGCTAAAGATAGGTGTTTTCTCAAGAGTTTAATTTTAATATTTGAGCAAAAGCTTACTGTTTTATATTTCTGTTTCAGGAGAGCAAAGAAGAAAAGTAAGAAAAGGCTTTTCCTAGTTAATTTAGATTCAGAAATTTGCTAGTTTATCATAGGATTGTACTTAGATTTTTTTAGTTTTATAAACTAATAACTCAAAGCACTCTTAAAGTGTCTTTGGCCATATTTGCATCTTGTTTGTTCACTGATTTTGTGCAAGTTGTTGCAAGGACAAGAGGAATTTCTGCCGAAAATCCAAAGACTTGAAGTTTCTAAGACCCCCAAAGTAGCCTTATTTTGTTAAACCATTGTAAAAGTGATTTTTTCAGTTTATGATCCATATATAAGCGTCCAATCTCACTTAAAGATATCTAAAGACTCTGAAAAAGAGCACTTGTAACCGTGGTAAATAAAATTAGTGAACCAAGGGAGGTCTCACTCTGCTTTCCCCCGGGGGGGGTGTTGTGCTGCAAGATCTTTGTCTTGATTGGTTTCTTGTCTTTCCTTTGTTTTAAGCATTCCAACAAGTTCACAATCAACTCTAAAATTAAATCAAACTACAAATTTAGTTAGTTTTCCTTTTCTACAAAATCAAGTAATCTTTAATTGCTAGTTAGCTTTATTTCTTGCAATTTTTCAAAGTTGGCAAATAAACCATCCCCTCAGCTCCTCGCAAGAGGCCTGGTCAGTGTGGATTAGTAATTAGCATAACATTTCAATTTCCGAAATTTTATTTCTTGTTTAAAATAAACATTTACCCTCAGCTCTCAATGTGGTTCCTGACCCTTTCAGTTGCGAGCTAGTCTCGATCTGCTGGGAGTAAGTTCATACACGTCGAGTTGGTCAGTGGTGATAGATTAATTAGGGAAATATCTAAAATAGTTAGCTTAATGTGCGGGAAAATGCCTTAAAGTGACCTGCGAAGTAAGGAGAGCCCTCTCGGGACCTGTCTTCCCACCTGTTTTGGACATCCAGTGCTTTGAGTGAGTTTACTGGTGAGACCATTGGGTTTCGGTAAACTCTCTGCAAGTTTCCAAACAAAGAGCTAACCTCCAAGGAGGCCAAACAATCTCATTAACTCAACATCAATTTACCCTAATAAAACAAACGAACTACATTGCCCACGATTACCTTTAAGGCACTGGTCTCATATTTACACTCAACAAAGCCATATGCTTCACTTTACATTTCAGTTATTTATTTAAAGCAATTTAATTTTACTTGCATCTAACAACTGTGTCTAAGTATTTTTTTTATGCAAGGACATGCTTGATATATATATCGTGGATGAATAGTTGATTTGTGTATTTTCAATTTATGATTGATTGTTGAAAGAATAATAAACTCCTAGATTTATTTCTTGTACTTAGTTTAGTTCAAGCCTTAGTATATTTGTTGGGGACTACCCCCCTTGGCTTCGCTAGGAGTTAGCCTAAACGGAGGAGTTGAGGATTAGGTGACAGCACCTTAACTCTCACTTGCCCCCAAGGACATACCGAGTGGATTGAAGATTTTTTCCACGTCTCCCAGGTGTGTATAAGGCGGCAACACTCACTACAAATGCAAGATCTAACCAGTACATAAGATATAGAATCAAATAGCATAGATCTGACCTTTATTATTATGAGAAGTAAGAACCTAATACAAAATGGATGCAGATCTGGAATAACATTAGATGGCTCCAATAGATAAATAGATAAGCTACTACAAAATGCTTCGGATAAGAGATGCAAGCCTCCCAAAGGATGGAAATGCAATGGGGAACAATACAAGAAGAACCAGGGTTACGTCCAAACCCCCCTGGTTGATGGCACGTCCTGCTGTAGAGCTGAGAAGACCAATATTTCGGCCCAACTGAAGAGGACCTCCAAATAATACCAAACTTTCAACTAAGATAGATCGGGGTCAGTAGAATCCCTCCCTGAAGTATCAAGTCCAGATGCCAAGATTCACCCCTCCAAATTGTTGAAACCCTAATCAAGGTTGCGCCCTCCTGAAGACTATAAAGCTCAATAATTCAGCCCTAATGGAATAAGTCTTCAAATACACTAAAACTCTCCAGAAAGGTAGATCGGCCTACCACAAGCCACTAGGAGAAGTCTCAGGATCCGATCTGAGGTGTAACCCCTCCAAAATTAGCAGATCTGAATCACAGTTGCACCCTCATTCTCTCAAGGACGCCCCAAAGCTGTAGAGAAATATCTAGCCAAAGCAACTCTCCAAAAATACTCCAAAACTGATGAACAAGGCCCTGCAAACAATACCCAGATGCTAGAATGTCAATAGACCCTATTACAAGGCTAAATCGAACTTCCCTTCATGAAATGATGCGACCCTGCTAGAAAACCCCAAAGGGCACGACCTGCTGCCCTCCTGGATCGATGATAGAACCTATGAAGATGATAGAATGGTGTGGGTGGAGTGTTTCATCCCCGAGACCAAGCTTGGAACAAGGTGAGTGGAATCTTTCACCATTGAGTTGTTCTCTAGGGTTTGTAATCTCAAAACCCTCAAAACTGTGTGCTCAAGAGCCCAATAGCCAAATACAATAATATCCAAGATGAATGAGAGGTGCGCCCTAGGATTTCCTTTATCCTTCTTTTATGTTTCTCTGTTGAGTTAAGTTAACCCCTAGGGTCAACTCCTAACTCAACCTCAAGCGCTCTATTCCTTCATTGAGTTACTCTTTTACCCTTTTTACCTTTTTTCCAAGTCAACTTCAAAATATAACATTGACTTAGTTGACCTTTCCCCATGCTTCATGAGACTATGGTCTAGTGGGGATGTCTAGACCACTAAGTCTTCCCATACCTCTTCATCAAGAGGTGGGGGACATTACAGTCTCCCCTGCTAGAAATTGCTTGTCCACAAGCAATTCCAAACGTGTCTCCCGTATCACCTGTTCATTCTCCCACGTGGCATCCTCAATGGACAAATCCTTCCATTTGATTAAGTATTCTTTGATGCTTCTCCTTCGGAGTTTCTTCTCCCGAACCTCCAATATTTCCTTCGATACCAGTACCAGTTGCCCCTCTTCATCTAGAGGTGGCAGCACCTCCAGTGGGGTGATGTGTTGGTCGATGGCCTTCTTCAGGCAAGATACGTGGAAGACATTGTGTATCTTGCTACCCTATGGGAGCTCCAGCTCATAAGCTACGGCCCCTACCTTCCTGTTGATCCTGTAGGGCCCAAAGAAACGGGTTTGAACTTTTCTACTCCACTTCGTTTGATAGAAGCCTGTCTGTACGGTTGGAGCCTTAGGTAGACTAAGTCACCAACCTCAAAAGTACGCTCTACCCTGTGTTTGTCTGCTTGGACCTTCTGTTGATTCTGTGCCCTCTGTAAGTGATCCTTCAACTCCCTGAGGATGTCCTGACTCTACTGTACCCAATCATGTACCATCAGGGCTCTGTTGTCACCAAAAGCAATCTCTACAAAAGAGAGTGGGTCGTAACTGTACAATGCTCGGAATGGGGTCATGCCTATGGACATGTGATGAGTGGTGTTGTAGCAGTATTCCCCCAAGTGTAGCCACCTCACCCATGCCTTCTGCTGCTCTGCTACATAATTCCTGAGATAGCCTTCCACCCATTTGTTGACTAGTTCGGTCAACCCATCGGTTTGTGGGTGATAGCTGGTGCTAGGTGTCAAGGCCATACCAACCAACCTAAATAACTCCTACCAAAAATTGCTCATAAATCGGCTATCTCTGTCACTGACAATGTTTTTGGGTAGACCATGTAGTCTGAAGATCTCTCTGAAGAATAGTTCGGCCACATGTGTTGCACTGAAGTCTGTAGCAATGGAGAAGAAGTGTCCAAATTTAGTCAACTTGTCCACCACTACGAAGATACAATCCTTACCCTGTGCCCTTGGCAACCCTGTGATGAAGTCCATGGAGATGTTCTCCCATTTATGCTCTGGGATGGGTAAATGTTGCAACAGTCCTGCTAGATGAGTGTGCTCATCCTTATTCTCTTGACAAGTCATACACTCCTTGACGTGACTCATCACATATTCTTTGAGGCCCTTCCATGAGAACCTCTCCCTTACCTACCTGTAAGTCTTGCCAATTCCTTGGTGCCCTGCCACCAGTGTGTCATGACAAGCCTATAGTATCTTGGCCTTGAAGGTCGATTCAGGAACCAAAAAGATTCGACCCTTGTAGTAGATGATGCCCTCTATGACTCTAAAGCTATCATCCTGTACTTGTCCCTCCAACAACTGACGAGCGAACTGTTTTTTGGAGTATTCCATCACCAGGTGGTCCTTCCAGTCAACTGATACATCTGTCATGGCATAGATTGATGGCCTCCTGGATAATGCATCTGCTCTCATAGGCAAGAGGGTGCCTATTCTGCATCAGTACGGCCCCAATGCCTTCTCCAGAGGCATCACACTCCAAGGTGAAAGGTTGGCCGAAATCTGGTAAGGCCAACAAAGGGCACGTGCTCATGACTTTCTCCATTCTGTCGAAGGTGGCTTGGGCCTCTTCACTCCATCTGAAGGCCCCTTTCTTCATTAGATCGGTCAAAGATGCACAAAGTTGGGAGAACTCTTTGACAAATCTTCTGTAATAGCTGCAAATGCCCAAAAATCCCCTCAATTCCGTAAGGGTTTTGGGTGTGGGCCACTCAACTATGGCCTGAATCTTCTCCCGATGTACCTGTACTCCTTTAACCCCAATAACATGTCCCAAGTAGAGGATCTTTGTCATTCCAAATTCATATTTGGACTCCTTGGCATACAATGATTGATCCTCCATGATCGTCAAGATTTGCTCCACATGCTAAAGGTGTTCCTCCCAAGTCTTGCTATAGATTAGCAAGTCATCAAAGAATACAAGAAGATGCTTCCTCAACTGTTTGTTGAAGACATGGTTCATGCATGACTTGAACATGGCTGGGGCATTGATTAAACCAAATGGCATCACTAAGAACTCATAGTGGTCGTAGTGACACCTGAAAGCAGTTTTTGGGATGTGCTCCTCCCTCATTTTGATTTGATGGTAACCAGAGCGCAGGTCAATCTTGGTGAAATAAACAGCCCCATGGAGCTCGTCCAATAACTCATCAATCATAGGAATGGGATACCTGTTTTTTATTGTCTTCTTGTTTAGTGCCCTGAAGTCGATGCACATGTGCATGGTTCCATCCTTCTTCTTGACCAACACCACTGACGAGGCAAAAGGGCTGGAACTTGGTTTGATGTGCCCCATATCCAAGAGCTCCTTGGTTGCCTTTTCTATTTCGTCCTTGTACTTCTTTGGGTGTCTGTAAGGCGTGGTAATGACTGGTTTTGCTCCTTCCTCCAACTCAACGATATGCTCAAATCCCCTATTTGGTGGCACACCTGGTGGGATAGGTCCAAACACCCTACTGTGTTTGTCAATGATCTTGTGAATCTCTGGCGCATAGTGAATCTTCCCCTTTTTGTCCACACGTGCCGAAATCTTGCACTCAGCAGCATACACAATCTCTTCTCTCTTGAAAATGGCCTCCATCCTCTTTGCCATGACTACCTTGGCTGAGTTACCTGTCATGCCTTTGAGAACTACCTTTCTTCCACTCTCCTCTGTGAAAGACATCTCCATAGTTTTGTAGTTGGTGGTGATAGGCCCCAACGTACTGAGCCACTGTACCCCAAGGATTATGTTTGTGTCTGGAAGGTCCATCACATAAACGTCCTGTACTAAGTCATGCCTGCCCAATGTAAGCTTCATCCCTGGAATGTACCTATTACATGGCATGGTGCTACCTCCTGCTACCTCCACCTTGAATCCTTCAAACTCAATTGTGGGTATATGCCTCCTCTATAACAATGCTGAGTCAATGAAGTTGTGGGAGGCTCCCCCATCAATTAGCACAGACACTTTCTGCCCCTGCAAGACTCCTCTCATCCTAAAGGTGTTGTACTTGGGTACCCCATTGATGGATGCCAAGGTAGCTCTCTCTTCTGCTGTACTGTCGTGACCTGTAGCCTCCTCCTCCACAGTTTCGGTGGTGTCTGCCTCCATGCTCTGGATGTGGCCGAAATCCTCATCCTCATCATTGTCTGATGTCACCTCTATGTAATGAACTAGGCCACAACCCATGCATTTGTGGGATGGGTTCCATGGCTCTTTGCATGTGTAGCATAGTTATTTCCTTCTCAGCTCCCTTCTAGTATTCTCGTCCATCCTACCTCTTCCCCTGTCAAACCCCCTTGGGTCTCTTCCTCATGGGTTCATCGGAGGTCTTTGGTCTCTTCCTCCTGTATTACAAGGTGGTCTAGGCGCAAATTTTGGTTTGGCAGCTGGCCCTAAATCTCTCGTCCTCCAAATAGCATCTTATAGGTTGGTAGGCTTAACAGTCTTCACCCAACCCTTCAAGGGTTCCATCAAACCCTCAGTGAAGAGCATCATGAGTTTAGACTATGACACGTCCTGCACCATGACTTCTAGCCTCTGGAATTCTTCAATATACACCTCTGGTGTTCATGTCTATTTGAGTTGTGTGAGCTCCCGGAAATGTAGCTCAGGATCCCCCTGGTCAAACCTGCCAATGAGTCTCTGAGTGAACTCTGTGTATGCCACTATCTGATTGTGGCCAAGTGTAGTCAATCCATGATACCACCAATCATGAGCTTTTTCATCCAAGTACATGGTGGCAAACTTGATGACCTCCATCTCCCGCATAGGGTTAAGCTGTAGGTAAGTGTCTAGTTTTTGTACCCAGGCTTGTGCAGTCATCTTAGCCGAACCATCAAAGTAAGGAATCTCCATCTTCCCAGCCCTGCGCTCAAACTCATAGTTGCCCCTGTAGTACGGCTTGGGTTTGTTTCTGGATTTGATTCCCCAGTACTGATCTAGGGTGATCTGCCTTTGAGTTGTCATATTCAACATGTTGTACTCCCTGGAACATTGCTCAAACTACTCAACAAAATCCTCCATGGGTTCAAGCTGTGTGGGTTCATCTGTGAACGTGGGCAAGTACGGTCTAGGAGTAGCCCTGCTTATCTTCCCTTTTTCTTTAGCTCACCTATTATAATTTGTTGTTTCCCTCTAAGAATTGTCGCTGCAACAATGACTCCATTTACCCTAAAAGGCACTAGTTCATACCTTGCAAGTGATTGATTGACTAAAACAACTTTTAAACCATCTACCTTAAGACCTTTACTAACTATTTCTAACTTTAGATTAGACTAACCTACTAACTAATTTGTTGTTGTTGCAAAAGATTGCTACAGCCATCTATAATAGCAGCAAATTCATCTTAAAAGCAAGTTTTAAAGCTGATTATGCATTGTCATCATTGCTTTTGACAATTACTATCACTTTGTCAAGTTTATGCTATCATTTCTTGTTATTTTTGAAGATTCATTGAGGCATAATTGTGAAGCTATTGCTATATATACATTGTTGTTATAAATACCTTTGTTGCTTCATCTTTTATATCAACTTGTTCTTTTTATCAAAAGTCTATGGTTTTATGAAGCACTAACATCATATGGTACTTGCAAATAGTATTTTTTCTTGTTGTCTTGTTCTGGGTAGGTACACCTAAATATTACTTTTCTTCATCTCATTAAAACATTTGGAACTTTTGATGAGAGTAATCAGTGAGAGGGGTGGGATTTTCTTGATACTCTTGCCTTAACCTTCTCAAACCCCCAGGTCACTAGGGACGTCTCCCCCGGGGTACTACTCCTAAATAGAAATAGGTGTCTTCTTTAGGTGACAGTGATAGGACAACCTCCTTGTTACGCCAATTTAGTGTTCACTTGCCTTTGGCTTTGGGCAAGTACAAATTGCATGATAACAGTGCCCTAGCAAAAACATCATGCATTAAAAGCTCGCCCTAGGATCTCGTGAACAATGAAACGCTTCTCAAAAAAATGAGGGACCCATAAAATAAATAACTAACTAATCAATCATGCAAACCAACGTAGAGCATATGTGGGCTATGCATTTCTTTTCAGTGCCCCTTATTGTCTTCAACTTGGAAAAGCATGCAAACCAAGGTAGAGCGTATGTGGGCTATGTATTCCCTTTTAGTACTCCTTATTGTCTTCAACTTGGAAACACAAGCAAAATAAATGTCTAATAAAGGGCTTGGAAAAATATGCTTTAAAAACAAAAAGAGGAAAAGGATGTGGCTAGCCCTCAACAAAGGCACCCATAAATGAGACAATACGAGCCCTTGTATGTCATGAAACTCCATACCCAGAAGTCTTACCCTACTCCACCTCATACTCACACGTGACTTAGATAGCTTTCCCTTGGGAAACACCACCTTTGACTTGGGGATTGACTGACCCAATAGAATGCCTTGACACCCCTCCCACACCTAAATTTGACAAATTGTATAAGGTATTTGAGCATTTGTTTAGTTTGAAAAGGGGGGTTTGATGCACATGTTTGAGTGGTTCCATTCTTAGATGTGGCTTACTTGGCATTGTTATAGCACAAGTTGCAGGTTGGGAAAAGCACGGCCCAACCACGAAAACAAGTGCTAAAACTAGGAAATCCTACACCCAATGTCACCTCGATGTAGGTCCTACACTTCAAGGGTGACTAGGTCACTCTAGGGAGTTGATCTCGGTGACCCTAGGGGGAATGAGATGTAGATGGATGGATGATGAAAGTGGAACCCCTAGAATTTAATTCTAAGTGGAAAGAGAAGTGGAAAAATATGCTTTGTAAACCCAACAAGTGTTGCCCCAAAGGTGTAGTACTTCTTCGGATGATTGAGACACAAAGAAAGACACCTTGCAGTGATATATGTTAGTATGGATCAGCAAGTTAAGCTTGTTGTCCCTAATTTGCAGTAGCAGATGACAATTTATATCAGCAAGTAAGACATCTAAATCAGCATGTAAAAGGAAAATATTAACCAATGATATTATCAATGAAGTAGGCAATCAATTAGGACTTAAATATGGCACTTTGAGGTTGAATAATACAAGCTGTTATAACATGTATTTTCTGCAAAAAATTGCAGCCTTATGGCTGTAGCATTCAATGGCATGCAGCAACAAAATCAACCATAGAAAAGTGCCAAGAACTAGCCCAAAAAGTACGCCCTAGTTAGTAGACCAGGTGAGTGAAGTTAGGGAAAATTCTTAGGGTTAGTTTGTGAGACAAAAGAGATTTATCAACTAGGGTTATGCAGCCCTAATGGTTGTAGGTTAATGTTTACAACAGAAATCAAAATAGTGGGAGAAGAGGGATGCTTCAATGAGGCAAGAGAGCTCAAGGCTCAAGGAACACTTCTTCAAAAAGATAAACTTGAAACTAGCAAAAATCACTCTTCCGAAGTGTTGATGATTGCAGCTTCGTGAGACATTCTTCAAGTATTCTCCCCAGAGCAGTGGCTTGGCTCGACTTGTGCCTTCTCCCTATCTTCTCCCTGATGGACTGAGTTGGGTTGACCTGAGACTGGTCTTCTCCTCAGTTGTGTTGGGCTGGGTTGACCTGAGACGGGTTTTCTCCCCAAGTGGATGGGCTGGGTTGATCTGTGGGGACGCCCCTAATCTTCTCCCCATATCGGGCTAGGTTGAAAGCTCCTCTGAGACTGAGTTGAGCATGACACTGGTCAGAGGAGTGGCAAGTTGTCCTGGGAGGGCACCCAACGTTCCATGGGAGCATACCATGCGGACATGTCACTTGTGAGTTGACCAAGTGGACACATCATGGGGGAGCAGCCCTTGACGATGATGATGACTTGCTCTAGTGGGTCGTAGCCCCTAGATGAGATGAGGATGTTCACACTGGGTGCAACCATGTGTGACATATTGATGCAACCTTTCACTATGATGACTGTTATCCCCGATTTCATGGGATAACTAGGAGATCATGTCTCGAGGCCCACAGGTCCTTGACATGGAGTACCAAGAGCAAGATTGACCTGAGCATGGCCCTGGAGGGCCCATCCTTCTTCCTCTTCATCAGACCTGTCCTGTCAGCAGCAGCAGCATCCATCACCATCGGCTTGGACTTGCATCGGAGAAGACTCTTGCTTCATGAGGTAATTGGTCCAGGTATCATGGTATGTGTCATGTTTGATCATTATAACTTTCAGATATATGCATCAGGTTCCTTACATTTCTGACAACTGCTTGGATCTTACACTAACCCACTTGACCATGGTTTGGGGGATTAACGGGGTGCCCTAGCAAGCTTGTGTCCATAGGTTTTGGTTAGCCACCAGGGGGGATTTGAAGAGCCATCGTCCGCTCCCACCATATTATCATTTTACATCTTACCTCCCATTCATCTATCCCATTCCCTTAGTCCGGGCATTAGGATGACCTATTTGAGGGGTTACACTTTATCCTGTGGGAAGAAGGGGCTAAAGGCCTAGGAGGTAAAAGCAGCTGGTAAAAGATAAAAGCCATAGGAAATAAAACCTAGAGATGCCTCGCCCAGGGATC